>JAFMSR010000008.1:16858183-16963390 GCA_022818135.1 Saxidomus purpurata
TAGTCATATATTTAATACAAATAATGGTTTCTAAGACAGCTCTACAAACATTGCAATTAATCCAATAAATCCATCTATTTTCTGCTTAACATGAGGTATTTTTTACAAGGTAGAAGTTGTTCCTGAGTCTTGTCTAAATTCAAGTACACTTTGATAATGTCCGATCTGAAACTGTCAGATGTAATCTAATACAGACACAATCAGGCGTTTTTACCTCAACTGGTTCATAGTGCCAGGATGAACTATTGGTATCGCTTGCTATCCGTCGTCGTCGTTCGTCGTCGTCGTCGTTCGTCGTCGTTCGTCGTCGTTCGTCGTCGTTCGTCGTCAACAATTTCAAATGACAAACGACATCTCCTCTGAAACCCCATTCGCCAATGTTACTGAAACTTTGCAGAAAGGTGACCTGTTTGAACTTCTCCCAAAGAAATCTGAACCCTGTGCACGGCAACCAAAAGGAAAAACTTTGAAAATATTCTTCTCTGAAATTACTGATCAGGTTTTAATTTAATTTGGCAAAAATGATGACCCTATGACTCTCTACCAAAATTGCTGAAATGAAATTAAATACAAATAGACCCAGGGGGACTGTTTTCTCTAGATAAACTATACAGACACTTAAAAAGTATTCTTCTCTGAAACCACTGGTCAGAATTTAATTAAATTTGAAAAATATGATCTCCTTATGACTCTCTACCAAAATTGCTAAAATGAAGATGACCATTAACGAATGAGGTGCCCAGTGGTGTGGGGCTGTTTTATCTATATAATCTATATAGAAACTTAAATAAATAATCTTATTCTCTGAAACAAGTGGTCAGAATTCAATTGTATTTGATAAATACTATCACCTTATGACTCTGTACCAAAAGGGCTAAAATGAAGTTGATTCATTGATACAAAAATGAGTTCCCAAGAGGGTGAGACTGTTTTCTATATATATATATTCTGTGTAGAAACTTCTGAGACAATATTTTCGTAATTATCAGCATATACACAACAAATTTGAGACAATCGTTTTGTAATAATCAACATAATACCAACAGAACAAAGAATTATACATATATATTGTGAAAAACAAAACAAACAACTCAGAAACGGTGATAACAAATCTATGTCATATATACCGTACTGTGATCAATTATATACACGATGGTTGGTAAAAACACAAATTAAGTGTCATAGATGCAAAAATAGCTTGCTCGAAAGATTGACCCGATAACCCTAGCCTGTTAACAAAAGCCTTGTCATGTATATTCCGAGTTTTCCGGATGTCATTTGTACACGAGGGGTGATCTACAATTAAACGGACTGTCATTGGCACGATAAAAAGCACAAAACTTGATGTTCAATGTCTAATTGACCATCCATGAAAATTTCATTTTATTTATACACGAATTATTCAAGATACGAACATAAACAGCAAACGTGTCACAGCTAGTCGCTATCGGAGTGGCAACGTTGTCTACAACTGTTTTCACAACTTATAAATTTTGCATGAAGAGTTATCAACCATAGTAAGAAGTTAAATTGTTTGTCAGATATCTTGTTGCATTCATTCTTTAAGCACACTTTTGTGTGAACAAACGTTATAAATATGTTGTTCGGTACACAGATGTAACTGGCTAGAGTGTTTCACGTTTGTCGAATTTCTGGTGCTATTTACTGTTCAAGTGTCGGGAACGTAATACCCTTTCATTTTATTGTGACTTTTTACCGAGACGGAGAGATACTTCACTCGATAAGTTTTGTGACGTGGGATATAATCCAAAGGTTACGATCGAAAGCCTATTTGTTTTAAGTCTGTAAACAACATGTAAAGACATACTTTACTCCAGTTGTATATATGTACTTTTTTGTACTATCCGTACTGATTATAGACCGTCATACAAATACTCACACACTATACATTTCTTTACAAGATCTATAAATATTGTATACTCTTCAAAACGATGAACATGTATTTTTGAGAAAACTCTCAAATACCTGTTACTGATTCAATACTACCTCCTTTAAAAGTTGGTAAATGCAATTTGACTTTATAAGTTTATTAAAATTTTAACTAACTTAACATAATCCTTGTATTTTTTATTGACTAATTGGATATTATTGACAACAGCAAATTTCAAAGTGCTATTTTTTTCATGATTTCATTCCAGATGAAAATAAAAAACCAAGATAGCCGCAAAGGTTTAAATCAGTCACATATCTAATACAAATAATGGTTTCTTAGACAGCTCTTCAATCATTGCAATTATAATCAAACAAACCCATCTATTTTCTGTTTAACATGAGGTATCTTTTTACAAAGCTGTTTCTGATAATTGTCCAAAATCTAGTACACTTTGATAATGTCCGATCTGAAACTGTCAGATCTAATATAAATCAGCCACAATCAAGCGTTTTTACCTCACCTGGTTCATAATGTCAGGATGAACTTTTATGATCGCTTGATATCCGTCGTCTGGCGTTCGTCGTCAACAATTTCAAACGACAAACGATATCTCCCCTGAAACCCCTTTCGCCAAAAGGAAAAACTTTGAAAATCTTCTCTGGATTCACTGATCAGGAATTTATTGTATTTGGCAAAAATGATGACCCTATGACTCTCTACCAAACTTGCTGAAATGAAATTGATCATAAAAATATAAGTCCTACGGGGACTGTTTTCTCAATATAAAACTATATTGAAATTTAAAAAGTCTTCTTCTCTGACACCACTGGTTAATTAATTAAAACACATATGATTTCCTTATTACTCTCTACCAAAATTGCTAAAATGAAGATGACCCTTAACAAATAAGGCCCCTAGTGGTGTGGGGCTGTTTTATCTATATAATCTGTATAGAAACTTAAATAATCTTATACTCTGAAACAAGTGGTCATAATTCAATTGTATTTAATAAATATGACCACCTTATGACTCTGTACCAAAAGGGCTAAAACGAATTCGATCCCCAAGTGGGTGGTACTGTTTTCTATATATATTATGTGTAGAAACTAAAAAAAACTTCTTAAATTATTATCCCATGACCTTCTACCAAGATTGCTAAAATGAAGATGATTCCCCTAAAATTCCAATGGGGCTGGGACTGTTTTCTCAATATAAAGCATAAAAAATAAAATCTTGAAAATCCGTTGTTACAGTTTGATTTATTATATGATATATATTATATATAGTCAGTATTACACAGAGTTTGTACACCACATATTTAAACGCTACACAAAGTCATGCAGGTATAATCATAGCTTGCAGATGTTCTTTGTTGACTCAGCGATATAGGGGCATTGACCCTCTACAAGTGTAATGAGGGATTTATTCAAACTGCGTACAAAGATACAGGACAATGAGTGAACTTACGATATAAAAGAATCATAACCTTACCTTGCCAAAGTATTTGATTATTTTTCTTTATATAAAACAAATCTTAAGAACAAAAAGACTTTGTCCTCCTAATACAGGAACATTTCTCTGATGGCTTTAAACCGATATCGGGACTACTGTATTGCTTACTTGTTAAAAATATATATGTAACCTTGCTTTGGCAGATTTAATGTTGAAGAGGAGGTAATTCTTAGGTTTTAAGCATATATTTTATCATGTATTAGAGTGTCAATAGTTAGTGACATACAGCTATACTCGGTAAAAACAGTCTTACGACAGGGCGTATATTAATATATCAAATGAAAGAATAATGTTAAACCGGCCTCCTGATACCAATTTTGTGGGATTTTTGCCTAAATAATTGGTTGTGTTCAGTCTATAAATGACGAAGGGGTCGTCACTCAAGAGTCAGAAAAATGGCTTTTTTTTCAAAATGATTTTTTTGAAAACAAATGTTAGAAAGTTGGAATTGATTAAATTTTTGTTAATTCTGATTTGTAAGAAGAACTGTTGTTATTACTGTCTCCGCCCTTCTTCATGTCCCAATCGCCGCCAAACTGCTACTTTTCTGAATCTTCACTAAAATTTAAAAAAATGGCGGTTTTGCAGCAAGTTGGTTAAACATTATTCTTTTATTTGATATATGAATATAATACATACATTCAACCGTTCTAAAGATATTCAGAATCATACGCTTTGTCGCAAGACCTTTTTTACCGAGTATTTATCATTGGTAAAATATAGATTAACCACTTAACATAGTTTTGACATGTTTCAGTTTCGAAATAGTTCAAGAACAGAGGTGCAAACATTTTCCCAGCTTGTTGTAAGCTGATAATGGTCCCCCTGACTTTTCCATAGAATTCTTGTATTTGTCTTGAATATATTACAAAGGCTTGAAACCATTTCTTCTTCAATGACTTCCTCTTTCAGCATGAGAATGATTGGCTTATCCATTCTTAGGGCGTGGTCAAACTCCATACGACAGAAGTCACTAGAACAGAAACTTGGCGATAAATTGAGAATAACAACAGAACATTGTCCTAAACATCGAACCATTTCATCATTGACTGGTCTGCCAAGGCGGAAATGTTTGTCAACGAATGTTACTAAATCCCTGTTAGTTCCGATTTTGTTCTTCAAATGTTGATTCAAAGGATGGTAAACGTAGTTCCGCATAAAGTTATAATCATTACTGCTGAAACATAGAAACACAACAAATTCTGTAACCATTGCATCTTCTTGAATGAGTCGCATCCGCTCCTCCATTTCAGCCTCGTACTTCTTGCGACGTCTGTACTTGACAATGCTGCAAATGACAGTGACTAGTAAACTAAGTGATATGACAGGAATAAATGTTCCTAGTAGAGCAATCGTTCTTATACGTTTTGGTTTGTCACATAGTGTCTGAACTAAGTTCAAAGCTGCTTGATCTAGTGGAATTTTAAGGTAGTCGTCATTGTTGCATACCAAGTCTTCGTTAGAGTGCATAAAAAAATGGCTTGTTACAAACCACTGAATTGATTCGAACGTATCACACGTTGAGCAGGAAATTGGATTACGTCTTAAGTCGAAAACTCTGGAAACATTTATGGGTTTGAATGATCTGAGGTTGATTATGGAAGATTGATCAAGAACTGAGATTCTGTTGTACTGAAGGTTTACAAGCGTGAGATTCTTCAGGTCCCATAGATTGAACTGGATTGGTGTCAGCTTATTGTATGATAAATCTATGATTCGAAGCATCTGGTTCTCTTTGAACATTTCAGCTGGAATATCGGTTAACCCATTTTGCATTAAGTAGACTTCTTGTAGGTTTTGGTACAGACTAAAAAGCCATGAAAATGATGAACAGTTTCTTTCGTACATTGTGCTCAGTTTGTTGTTAGAAAGGTCGAATATCTTGAGGCTGTAAAAACATGTACATATATTCGGTTGAAGAAATATCATGCCATTATATGCTAGGTTGATGGTCTGCAATGAGGAATAGGTACATGGTATGTCTAAGTACCTCAGTTTATTATGTTTAAGTATAATCTCTTTTGTTTTCCAGACCTCATATTTAGTATTTTGCAATAAAATGGTTATATTGCACATGTAAATTTGTTTTTGAGAATGGTAAATAATAGAGAAATCCAAAGTGTCTATATTTGTGAGAGGTGTCGTATTGTTCATATCAAGAGGAAATACCAGGTTTGACATGGGTAAAAATTTTATGAACCGAAACATATCCATTGGCAACACAGCAGAGCTAACGTTAAGTACCTTGAGCTGTTTAAACTTTAAAGACTGAATTTCGTCTGTATTTATGTGATTCCATTGAATACCAGATACACTGAAATATTGCAGTGAATTCCTATATATTCCTTTTATATACTGCATTACAACTGTTTTGACATTTATTTTATGTACGTCTAACTGTTTTAGTGGTTTGGAAGAGACGGCATCAAAAAATGATTAGTCGAATACTACACCATGTCCTTCGTCAATGTTTATGTAGGTCATTGACAGGTATTGAAGGCTGGACAATGTGTCGGAGCCATTAAGTGCTTTGATTATGTTATCAAGCTTTAATTTATCACAATTGGAAAAGTTAAAACTTTGAGGTGGCCAAGTCCACTGAACGATCCGTAATCTAACCCTTCAAAGGAAGTGGAAGTAATGTAAAGTTCTTCTAAACTTTTAAGATTTTCCATAGCGTATGGTTCAATTGTTTTATTTACTTTTCTACAGCTTGTTGGGAAGGCTGAACTATGAGATTAACCCCAGGTTTAATGTATGTCAGTACATTTGCACTATCCAAATCCCGTATTTCAATTCTGTTAGTACGGGTTCTATTGAGATTTGAGTATATAGCCTTTTAGTCATCACCATTCGGATGCCTTTTCGTTTTGAGTTCTGGAGTTCTTGCGATGGTCATGTATTTGACAATATCCCAATTTTTCCCAGAAAACGTTTCTCTCTGAATACATTCCTGATTTTGAACATCCTGTAGGACGATTCTGGTAACATTGTCTGGAAGGTCACGTGGTATATAATGGCAGGTTAAACTCTCCTTATATTGTACACATCCTTTCTGTAAAATACCTGTAGCATATTGTCTTATGTTTAATACAACCACTATCAGTCCAGTTAAATATAACTTTCCCGTTATCTCCATTTCTGTCAGATATTTATGATAATTACTTTAGTTCAAACATTTCTGTAGTAAAGGAGTTCCATTTAACACTGAGCCAACTGTTTGAAAAAATCCCCCTTTCCTTTATACATATTTCATGAAAAGATAAATATGTTCATACAGGAGCATTGTGTGTTTGAAAGGAATTATATTGATTGTAAAATTCTATAAATAGAACAGTGCTAAACATGAAATGCAATAACCACCACACAATCACTACTACATTTTTAATTGCTACATGTGGTTGCACAGGATATTGTCATTAGAGCTGAAGTAGATACTTAATGTTATTTAGTTGTTCTTTTGAAACACTTATATGATTACGTATGTCACACAAAGGTCACAACCATTTACTATTTAATACCCCCAAAAAGATATCTGCGTATTTTACAAGATATGTTTTCAAATAATTGTTTTAAGTGTATAGATGTATTTAAAGAAATAGAAGTTTCATTGCAGAACCTGTCTGTTCCAACACAGATATCCGCATATTGGCCACAATATATATCTCTTTTCATTGAAAATATTTTTTCTGTCTTACAAAAGTATGTCTACAATCTTTTAGAGATACATGCATACTTAAGGACAAAAGTTCTGTCCGGTTTAAAATTGTTTAAATTAATTTTAAATTACGCTACTTTTTTATTTGCAAATTTATATTTTGAGACTACTTGCTACATCACAAGGTGTTAAGAATTCTATACAAAAACATTCATCAACCGTGACGGTATAAACCATGAATTTCACATTTATCTAAAATTTTGTA
Source organism: Saxidomus purpurata (assembly GCA_022818135.1). Lineage (NCBI taxonomy): Eukaryota > Metazoa > Mollusca > Bivalvia > Venerida > Veneridae > Saxidomus > Saxidomus purpurata. The sequence goes on from JAFMSR010000008.1 coordinate 16,865,513, forward strand.
CATGAAGCTTATAATCACAAAAATGTCAAGTGATTTTTGTTACCAAAGGATAGTCCTATCGAAAGATGTAAAAATTTAGACAAATACTCAACATGTGTTGTTATTACGAAGCTTTCAAGATAGCAAAATTTGCGCGTTTTATGTCGACTGGAGGTCAGTCAACCTAAAACACATGTTGCACGTGCGTTAAACGCACACGAACATTCTATTCGACGTCATGAACATTGAAAATGTGTACATTGATTCGAAAATAATGATATTCTTATGCTTTTCTAATTATGAATAAAATATCCAATTTCAGTTTTTGTGTTACTTTAATTATACCGGACAGAATTTTTGTCCTTAAGTATATTTAAAATTTGATATAACAATAGTATTACAGTTACTATTGAGCGTTTGAAAGATTTATCTAGTATTTTAAGAGATTTACACAATTGATGTATTACCTTGCTGACAAGTGTTTCTGCCACTGCAACCACCGAGAATCATGATTAGGCTGCACATCCGACACTATTTGCTAAAGAGTCTTTAACAATTACCCAGCCCAATTTCTAAAGTTGACCTGTCTATTTTTAAATTTGGACAATACCTGGGGTCCCAACTGAAATCTTACTTGGTAACAAACAGTGCAGATCATGATCAGACTGAACAAGTGCATACAATGATCATGATTTGCACTAGTCGTAAAGGTATTATAACTCGCCACCAGGTTGGTAAGGGTTAACCTTCTAAACCATTAGTCATGCGGGTATCATATATTATTACAGGTACCTGTTTTTCCACAGTCTAGGGAATGAAAGGGCCATCTACCGTGCCAATAAATTGAAATGAATAGTGTATGCAATTAAGTGAAGCAGTAAATAGACTTATGTTAGACAAGCAGATGCACTAATGTTCTCCGTAACATAAATTATTGAGTTAAAAATTGTTTCATAAATCAAAACTTGTATGCCCCAAAAGATGGATATATAATGCCTTCAAAGGTGGGCATATTAAAATCGCATCGTCCGATTGTTGTACCAGGTGTCAGATTCTGACCTTCGGTTGTGGTTTATGCCCATAAAGAATGGAGACTTGGGAGCCAAAGTATCTTTGGGACGTCGTCTCATTAATTCCTTCTAAGCATTCACTTTGAATAACATGAGCATACTGCTGTAATTTGGATGCAGGTTAATTTGAATGACTTGAGGCACCTGCTATTGCTTTAGTGTAACGCTCATTAAATTCAAGGTATTCCATTCCTTGTACATCAACTTTCAGAGTTAGATCACCCAGCGTGGCATTCGGGCGGCTTACTTTGTCACTCATTTTCAGTTGCTTGCGTTTGGATGCAAGGACAGCCCTTGAGGTAGAAAATTCACGATCTTCAACCATACTAAAGGGATATTGTTTTTGACGCATATACCGAATAACTCAACGGTCGTATCTAGAGAGTGTGTCAGGTTCTAACTGCCTTTCTAATGGACATTATAATGGAAAGTAGGAATGAGTCAGTGTAGTTATAGTACTCAACCATAGGACAATCTCTGCTTGCATTTAACAACAACCTACAAAAATTAATAATTGAGAAGGAATGCTAAAAGTTACCTGATAACTGCAAAAAATAAGAAACGCACTCTAAGAAGACAAAACATATGTGTGTTTCCGGTTTTCCTTAGCCTTTTACTGCCGACCTGAAACTTTTGTGATAAGAAAATGATCAAAAGGACCAACTTACATGTTTTTTCGAGTAAAAGACGCAAAATAGAATGAAAGAACTACTGACTTAAATGTTTTTACAAGGAGACCGGAAACACGCTATGTTTGCTCAATATGAGTATTTGAAGTGCTAGTAGGGCTTTAATAAGGGACATTTTTCTTTGAATGGCGCATATGTATTTATCAGGATTTGGAATCTTAAGTTAACGTACTTATGTAATAAATTTTGCATAGATCTTGTATTTTATAGCCATAATATTCGATAACTTTGAAGTATTTACGTTTATCCATATACTTGGTTATTAATTTATATATGTATCTCTGGAACTGCTTGACAGCAGATTTAGTTTTCTTCACTGTATTGGGAATTTGTCATCTCATTCGCAAACTGTTCCCTGTGAGAGTCGTTCAGTGCAATACATATTGGCTGTTTGCAGACACTTTTCCCAGTATTTTGTTTAATTGTAAAGTCTGCAGTTGCAATGTTTTCTTGATTGTCTTGATTGGGCTGTTTTTTAGTTTTAATTTCTGACAGAACATCCTGTTTATCAAGCGATATTTAATTAAGTTGATCAGAGAATCCGGTGTATAACAATGCTAGAAAATCTATGGTGTTAAGGTCAAAATCTGATGACATTTTGTGTATTTACTATATATTTTGACAGCAGACGAATGTCTGAAAACAATCCGAGAAGAAATTATAATACATGTGTCAAGTCATAAAACTTGTTGTACAATTAATGGATGGATAGCAATTTATCATATATATGTAAGGTCTCTATGATGACTATTTGTGCTTAAATAAGGCATCTTCGGTATATTTCTTTTCCTTTAAATTATTTATGTTTGGAGAATACAGTTTACTAGATGTATTGAGTAACCCTTTAAGGAAAAGTATCTTCCCCTAATATCAAAGATTCAATCAAGAAAATGAAATATAAAGTTGATGAGGTATTGTCATGTAATACGAAGACCCCGAATAGGTTTGGAGCAATATATGAAGAAGGGTGTACACATTTAGGGTATATATATGAAACAAAGTTATAAGACATAAGATAGTCCTTGACTTTGGGAGAGGTGGCTAGGTGTTGTTTGCGACACATCATCATTGTACGGGTTATGAATGTGGGAGTACATACCGTGCATGTACAAGTTACAGAACAGACAGGAAACATTGCTACATAGCATCAGGTGAAAGGGTTTGAACCTTTAGTGTGTCTTGACCTCGAATGTAGCTCATCTAATGAGTAACGTTCTATACAGAGCGGACAGGAAGTATTGCAATATAACACTAACTTACATAATTTGAGCCCTTAAGTGTAATATTAACATGGGAAGCAGGTTATTTGGTGTTATACTTAACACACCATTATTAAGAGAAGGTGGCTGGTGGTTGTGCATGACATATCCTCATAACATTGATATCAATTGTGTGAAATTAAAACAAAAGCGATCAATGCATGTGGAAAATACAGACCGCAATCGAAATTCCTAACGGATGGACAGACGGTCGGGCGAATGGAACAGAGCTAACTAAGAGTCCCCGCACAGGACTAATATACAGGCAAAATTTACGAAATTAGATAGGTTGAATGTCAAACCAGAGGCATTGTATCATTGTCTAGTGGACCTCTACCAAGATTATTCAAATCATGCTCCTTGAGTCATAGTTTACCAAGCCCATAAGGTGTCCTGTCTTGATATAACGTTATAGCAGGAAACATAGCTTTCAGCGAGTTCCTATAGCAACAAGTGACATACACAACAACCACTGACTTTTTTTAGCAATTAGTTATTTCGTTAGCAACCACCAAAATCTTACTTCTGTAGCAGCCAGTGACTTTCTTAACAAACAATTCCTTCCTTAGATAGAAGAGATTCCAAACATTGACTAATTAATATGCGGTAAACGACTGTTTGACGCCTCAATGACCTATTTCTAGTTAGAACTATATTGAATACTTGTGGTTAACCAAACGTGTACAAGTCATGAGGATTTGTTATGTGTCAAAATATGTTAAAACTGTAATATCTAACGGACATTCTCTGTTTCCATTAACTTTGATGTTATGGTCCATAACTGCAACTTTGTTAAGGTTTTCACATTCAATTCAATGTTGGCATTGATCATTTAGCTTAGCTCTGCCAACAAAAATATAGGAATTTCCATGTTCGAATACTGGAATGAGAGGTTAACGTACAACAATCAAATAAAAGCATAACCGGAACCTTAATATCTCACAGTTATTTTCACAGTGCATATTATTCAAATTACAATCCGATAGTTTGTTCAGCTTATTAATGAATTGAATTGAGCATAAATGACAGTACTTCGACCAGCAAGCACACAAACAACACACACATCCAGTGACACGCTACTGGTGTTACATGTACATGTTCCACACTTCATTAATCTTATCAATCATATACTCCTAGAAATATCTAATGTCCTCAAAAATCTAAATAAATTCCAACACATCAAAACCAATGTTCACTCTTCTAAAATCTTTTACTCAATTGACCCCATTGACTCTACAGTGCTAGGCTTTACATATCTTCTAGAATGTAAACGTTGAACCTGGTTTCAACTTTGTAGAGCTGTCAATTAGCTGCATCAATAAGCTAACTAATTATTGTTGTTTAATCATGAGAAGGGTCGTCAGAAGGGGCGGAATTAAATACCAGTCATCTATAGCGGCCATACATATTACAATTTAAAACATGTACAGAAGACATTATGTTTGTTTTTGCAAGAAGGAATTAAAAAGTTGTTTGTGTAAGTATTAAACTAAGAAACCGAAGCCACGGACGGGTTCGTTTATTTTATAAAGCCTGATTAGCTTTAAACGAGGGGATATAACAAATGCAAAACCACTTATCATATGTTTTACTGTGCGAATTTATGTGCTATAAATTTTGATAAATGTCAGACATTAAACGGACAAGCATTCGCTGTATAGGCAGAAATACGTTCGGGATTTTCAAGGTAACTTGATACGAATCTTATCTCATAAATATTAGATATTTATGTAATCATTAGACTAATAACAGTACATAGTTCCCTGAGCGTGGATGCTGACAAACTATCTGCTATTATTAGCGTAATTGTCAATTACATTGTATTCCGTACCATTAAAGCAAATCTAACGAACAACAATTTCCTGCCCAATGGTATCTTTACGATAATTAAGAATCAAGAATTTCAATGTGTGCACAAATGACCTGGCTTTTATACCAGTGTCTCTGATACTAGTTGTTTCGCAATGAGGTATGTATGGCAATACCGTGTCACTGTTGTCAATGAATTCAGTTTGAATTCAAGAATGGAGAGCTTGTGAACCTCAAAAACCGACTACATGTAAAGTTGTACAATGCCTGAAGGTTATGACTAGATGTTATGTCTGAGTAGTGTACGGTCGCAATACTAATTAGTAGTTTTATTCGTTTTAATGGCAGCTTTGTATCCCGACTGCCAGTTATTTACACAGAATGACGCATACTATAAATGTAAGGAAAGACCTTGAGCAGGTATCTTTTTTGTATCTAAGATACTGTCAATTTATCAGACATGTAACTAGAAACAGCACATCAATGTAGTAACAACTAGTACAAAGTGTATCAATGTTCAAAGTAATGTCGCACAATACCTCATTATACAATGCTATACAATATATGTACAAACTTAAAAAGACCATGGTAACCGTGGTCTTTTCGCGTCTTTGTTGAAAACAGTCATACGATTAATGGTCTTGCAAAAGTGGCACTTCATTCTTGCCAAGTTTGAATGTTATAATATACTTTATCTAATTATAAGGTACAATATGAAAATTCTTGATGAAACATTATACCAATCAGGGTCTTTGTATTTGACCTTAAAAACTTTAAAAAAGGTTCGGCATATCATAAGTTTCAAATCAATTTCATTCCTGCACATTAAGATATAAAATTGGTTGCTGAACGTGTTTCTTTTTGTATTAACCATTGGCAGATACTTTGAGACTTTTTATAAACGCAGACTCGTTATTATATATGACTAATTTTTCATGATCTTATACAAAAGTAAGGCTATGAAGACAAAAAGAATCAATTGATGCAGCGGGTTGCTATGTCAATGTGTAATGTCCAAGAGTTTATATGGCGTATTTTTCGCTGCAATTATGAGTTCGACCTCTTCTTGGATTAAACCTTATTAAAAAGAAAGTTCTTAACATTAACAACTTCTTAAGAGATATTGTACACACATATATATGGTTATAAAACTTTTTTAACATTTCGGATTAGACATGACATTTATCTTGTAATTTATGTTGCTGTTTTCTCTTGTTTTCACTGTCTTATTTACAAATATGCTGTGTTTATTCATCATTTTAGACTCTTTCATCATTGTCAGTGGTCAGAGTTAATAAAGGGTATGTTCTGTTCTGTTCTGTTCCTCTTCTGTTCCCTAATGTACGAGGATTAACCTGGAATCTAAGTTTTTAAGTTGCCTAACTACATAAAGTTTTTAGAGCATACTTGACTCCTACAGGAAAGACATCTTGGTGCAGGTGAATTACTGTCAAAGGTCTTGAATATATACTGTAAAATACAAGAGAATATGATTATTCAGAATTCAGAACAATTATGGATGGAAACAATAAAGAGAATGGGTAATACAATTGTCTTATCTGTTATTTGATAGAGTGATCCTCTATCTAATTATTACCATTGATAATTTAACATATTACATAAACATATATAAGATTGCAGCTATGGAGATAGGAAACTTCTCATTTGCAATGTTTGCCCGTTCATACGTTGATAGATTATTTGCTGTAAAATGTCTTTATGGACTGACAATTGTTTAAGGTGCCCTAGAAATTTGACTTGTATACTGTTGTTGTATTACGCAACTATGAATTAAGAGCTTTGTAAATGTAATATACAAGTTGATTGCAAACTATGTTAAAGTGAGTTAGAAAAATGATCGCAAATAAATTAAATGAAGGACTCCGAATTTTTATTTAGGTGTAAACTTTATTAAAATTGTAACAGGAAATTGTAGGCTGAGCTTTTAAGTGACAAGAGCTATAGACCACGTGCAGTTAAGTTAGAACATGAACAGTAAAATCGCTTTGATATCTCAAATGTATGCATGTTCGATTAAAATCGTTGCCAAGTAATTTTATATGGTTAAGGACATTTTAAATGTTTCGTTCGCGGACGAAATGAATGAATGAATTTATCATAAATAAACTAAATATTTGCACTAGGACAAGCTAGCTCAGTCTAATATTTTCATGAGGTTAGGCATAATGTGTTTTGGTTGAGGTTTCATTTTTGTATATAAAGAGCACAAATTGAGTAACTCGTACTTTGGCCGGTCCTGGATTTTTTTTACTGAACTCTAAGAAGTAGCTGCTAATCATTTCATCTCTAATCTGATCGGGGAGATATTTGATCTTTTAAACTTTTTTTTTATAAGCGCGGTAGTGCTTATATAAGGTTTCAATGTCCTACTAAAAATTCTTATTAACTTTTATATTAATGAAAGATTAGCAACTGCTGCTTAGTTTTATGTTGTAATATACTCCAATTGTTCCAGTATAAATCTTGTGCAATATATTTAAGTTATTAATATGTTCTTATCTATTGTACATTGTGATAAAGTATTTGTGAGCTTATGTTATACTATTAGGTCTCTAATAATTCTAATTGAGAATGGTCACATACATGTATGAATTGTAAAAATCAATTTTATATTCATTGCGCCATTCAAATAACACTCACTAAATCTTTCTGTACAAGATCTTTTTTATTGCCAAATGGATACACTTCAAAACAGTGAGCATGTGTTATGAGAAAATTTGGTATGAAATACAATTCAATCTTATATCTGATACTTATAAATCCTCTGTCAGATTTTTCATTGAGTAATTGGATAATATTGACCACAGAAGAATATCAAGTGTTATTTTCATGATTTTATTCCGAATGACTTCCAACCGAAACAGATCAAACGCGTAGGTTCCAATCAACCGCATATTTAATATCAATAACAGTTTCTCTACATCCCAAAACCATTAAAGATAAGAATCAAACAAACCCATTTTTTGCTTAAAACAATATCTCTTACAATGTTTTGGTTGTTTCTTGATAATTTCCTGACAATCTAGTATACTTCGATAATGTTCCATCTCAAACTGTCTGATGTAATCCAAACCATCCTCACTTAAGCATTTTTTGTTTATTTTGGACATTAAACCATTGAGCATTAACCAGTTTCCCATATTTCACAGGCATGTCAAGTTTACAGATATACATTGTAAGGCAACATCTTATCTGGCAGTTTTGTAAGCTGGCAAAATTTATTTTTCCACTTCGTCTTCTCCAGTGTGACCTGAATCTTACAGTTAAGTAAACCAAAAATATGTGCTCCACATCCAGTTTTCAAACAGGTTACGAACCCATTGAAATATATGGAATAATATGACAAAGAAATGCAAAAACAACTGTTTGTTGGTACTTCTGTGACATACGAGGATGAAAATGAAATAGTATTGTATACGATAATGTATTAACATGAAATTGAACGCTCGTGCATGATGTTTAAAGCATGAAGATGACCACTTATAGCCCCTTGTTCTTCTTAAGATGAGGAATACGACTTGCATTGAAGTGTCTATTGAGACTTTACTAATGCCTAACATGAAGATGTTTTTGGCGCATGATTTTGTCATAACTGTAATATCCGACAAACATAGAACACTTTGATTTTAATTAATTCTGATATTACGGTCGTCAGTGTTCATCTGGCTAAAGAACTTCAACGTATCCGGTTTATATGCTTGAATGGACGGGAACGCTGAATCTTACTCCGTAGGGAAATCGTACAAATAATCATGTAAGAAATCAGAAAACACGCTCGCATTTCGGTATTTCAAAAGAAATTGGTGAAAACAATTAATAATTTAATTTATCAGACTACAATATTTTATTTGCCACATTTAAATGTCAAAATAACTTATTTAACTTAACGCACAACGAAAGTTTCGGGCAGGTCAGAATTTTCACCATTTTACCACCGTCTTGCCGATTTGACAAATATGACGTGACCATTCCCGATAAACTTTCTCTGCGGGAAATCGCCGACTGTTCCGATTGAGGTCACAAAAATAAAGTGTATTTCTTTTGGAATGAAAAACAGAGTGGTATTTACACTCGTCTATAATATCACCTAAAGACTAACAAAGGGGCAATTCCAAGCGTTGTTAACTAAATGAAAAATGAGTGCGATTTCATCATGATACAAGATTTCGCGACACGTCTGTTGTAAATGTAAACACAATGATGTAAGTTTGAAAAATCTTGTATACTTGACACAAACATGTACATATTTCCCTATTCAACGTACACAAGATGAAAGTTGTATGCCCTGTTATTCTGTTAAGGTTTCGTAACAGGGCTGATCCAAAACTCTAAACCGCACCTGAAAAAAAAAAACAAATATAAAAATAGCGGCATTTGAAGTTTTTGAAGCAAGAATTGGTGTTCATCATTCAATTTTCAAGTGGTTTGCGTCGTCAGTAGATGTACGGAAAGCTTTTACAAAATTAAAAGATATAACTATTAGAATATTAAAATGTCTATTCAGTGCATTTTCGCCCATACATTGTCAGCTACCAAGAGTACCGACGTTGTGTTATTGATTCGTCCTTTTATTGTTTATAGATAAATTGTTGACAAAATGAAGTGCATTTATCAATAACGTTTACGGTAAGGGTTTCCAATTACTTTTTACATTTCTAATGCTTCTTTATATTTCTGTTCTATACCTTCAGACCTTTAGACAAAATAATTTTCCATGGCATCAGCTGAACAGTTCTTATTATTGTAAAACCGAGCGTAGTCGGAAAGTACTGACAATTTACTACTTTTGACAAATAAACTAACGTTTTTTTCAAATGTTGCTACGGAATACCTAATACACATTTCACTTTACACGTAAAGATGACTTTAGATTTGTGCTCCATAATTGCATCAATACACAATGAACCATCTTTGTAATGAGAATTTGATGCACGTTAAAATGCGTCTTCTTTAGGGGGAGAATTACTACTGTATTAAAAGTCGAAAAGGACTCACGTTCTCATGTTAAAATGATACTTGACGTCGGAATATTATCTATCAGTGAGTGTAAAAGACAAACATGAATCGAGTAAGACTGGTTGAAGGTACTTTGAATTAATTATGCATTGAATTCGCAACAATTATGCGGTTTTTTTTTTCTGAATAAATTTGTTGAGGTTTCAAAATTTGTTAAAACATGACATTCATTCTCTTGATAAATGTAAGACATTTAATTCCAGAACCGGTCGTTGTGTAGGCAGATATACGTTGAGAATATTCTAACTGGAAACGACTTTAGTCTCATAAATATTAGATATGTATGACAAACATATCAACTACATCGTTGTATAAGGCAACTAGCAAATAGTGCATGGCCAATTACGCTGTACTCCGTACCAGTAGAGCCAAACTTAACAAACTGTAATTTCCTGCTCAGTAGTACCTTTACGAAAATTAAGAACTTAGAATCAGAATAATATCAGTGACCTGGCTCTTACATCTGCATATATGATACTGATCCCGGGGCCTCTGTTGTTTTGCAATGAGGTATGTTTGACATATTTAAGAAGTTGCAAACTTAATGAACATTACGTGACTCAAGTGGTTTAGTCTGAATTCGAGAATATGAGAGCGTGAGAATGCAAAGCCGTATATTGCCGTAAAATGATGACTGACCTAATATCTCACAATATTGTTTGTGTATAGTATATTCACTACACGAAAGCGTATTTTTATTAATATACCTCGCATTTCAATGTAAGCTTTGAGTCCCGAATAACAGTTATTAACACAGAATCGTGAATCTGTCAAATGTAAGAACATTTTATCATATGTCTAGCATTTCTTCATCCAAGATACTGTCAAATGCTCATAAAAATCACCACAAGCTTTTCAATAAGCGGATGGGTAGTAGTTCAGTTTTTGTTTTGGTCGTCTACTTCACATGAGAATCAAGTGCATATTATGTGATTAACTGAATACAATGCATTTTTCCGTGTAACATCACCTTGATTTGCTGTGAACAGCCTACAGCCACAATTGAGGTAATTATAATGGGGACTGTAGAAATGTCTTATAATGTGGTGAGCACATTTACTTGTAGTATCTCATTGAATATGAAAGTCGGGTCAACAGTTGGGTCCCGAAATCGAATATTAGGCCCTTCAGACCCAGTAAGTTTTTGCCGCTTCGCATATTGTCTTGGGAGCGGGTAGGCGTAATGTATCCTATTAAATTAGCCAAATTTGTTAGGACCCGAATAAATAGGTTTCTTTTATTATAACCCACTTACCCGTTCTCATACTCTTAATTTGTTTTGTGATACATCCATTAACAACATTTAGTTAACAATTCTAAATATACCACGTGTCCGGTATTTACCCAAACATTTTCAGGTTCCGTCTATATTTAAGTATCAACGTATTCTTTTTATTTTGTATTTCTTCGAAACTTCGAAAACCAAAAATTGTTTAATAATACATTTAAAGGTAAAACAGTTTTAAATTTAATTTAGATGAACCATCACCTTTAAAGAACGAAAAGACGAAGTATGTATTTTTCTTTTTGAATATGAAATATCACGCTTTTACACTCGTTAAGGACTCGTCGATTTGTTTGTATCGTTTTTTACCTTCATTCCGTAACTTAAAACTGTATTTTCATACTTTTCTGTATTTTTAGGTGTCAAAGAAATCACATACTGTATGACGCTTTAAATCTGCGGTGCCAAATGTTGGCGTCAGCCTTGACATAAAATGTTTGTGCTATTACAGATCGATTTAATAAGAAGTTGTACAGTTTATCATTACATGTATTTAATTTTTTGAGGTGGCTTATAACTATTGTTTTTTTTTAATGACGGTGTTTAAATTTAGCACAACCAATGGTGACCGCCAATATAGCCAAAATAAAAACCCCGCCAGAAATAACATTTATACAGTAGTGTTCACTCAACACTGCAAATGATAGTTTCAAGGTTATTTCTGCCTAGTTTGGCATACATATTTAACCGAACCTACCATTATTACTCCTGGGAATTCATTTTCAACCATTTTCTTTAAAGTGCAGACGCATTTTTGGATATGTATTGTCTACTATATAACAATTATGTGGATGGTTTCTTTCGCTTTGAGTACTTAGTCTAAGCCAAATGACAGAAATGTCATTAAATTTTCTGACGTTGTGATTTATAACATTAGCAGTTAAGAAACCGCATTTTCTGCACTATGTTTTATATCATTCAACCTTTATATCATTTTCCTTTGACGAAAACATGAAAATGTGTGTTAGTTGTCAATCTAAAACATTTTAATTTGGTATTTGTAAAGTCATGGTTTCTTACCAATAGCTCCTTTCTCAAAGGCATTAAAAGGAGCACACATTAAAAAAGCTTACACTGATACATGTAACAGCCAGACTGTTTACCTTTCGAGTTTGGGTCCTTAGTTTAAACATATCGATATGCATCATTCTATTTGATATGAACCATCTTCTGTGTGTACTGTGAGGCACCAAACCATAAAAAGCGTGTACAATATTTTCAGACAATAATCTCTGGACATATCTAGTGCTCTTACGTTTGATGATTTTTAAGTTTTATATCAGTCAATAAATATCATATTAAACAGTTTCCGTATGTTATTCATGATTCACTGAATATTTTCTATGTATTACAAGGGTCTAGCGGGCTTAACTCATGCATTTTTATTTGCTGTCAAATAGTTAAGTGTATGTCGTCTGCACAAGTCCGTATACTTCACAATGTGATGTTTAATAGGAAAGTCAAAACATCAGAACTCGTATGTTGTAAATAGTGAAATCTCAGTGAATGGAAATAGCATCCAAAAGCACATGCAAAGTGTTCGCTTAAAAATTTGATCGCAGTTACACATATCTGAGAAATACACCCAGCAACACATGAAAACATTTTAAAAACAAATTGGTTTAAAGGTAATTAATTTTATAAGTATTTAGTAAATAGGACAAATATTGTGTTATACGCATATGGAAAAGAGGAAGGTACACAACCTCAAATCTTGTGAAGTCGCGGGTAACTCAAGAAATGCGGTAACTGACCTTTTAAAGTAGTTTGAGATCGATCAGTAGTGTTTGTTTCATTTATATATTTTCTTACTGACACTCATACAGTGCAGAATATATAATTTATACGTTTATATACAGACAAGGTGACCATCTCCATTTTCAGCGATCGTTATGTTCACTTCAGTGTGCATAATCAGAAACACGAAGAAGCGTTTGTGGCACACCAGAGACTTAATTAGAATAAATGGCTTTTACAAAGCCTTTAAGACAACTCATTCTTATGATTACAAGACAGAAATGCGTGCGAATGACTTTCCTTCTTACTTAATGTAATAAGATAAGTCTGCTTACCCTACCGCTAGACACTCTAGAAAGAAAATCGAATGTCCCTCACGTCATCTTTATAACTTTTTTCGGTTAACAACTATGTTAAATAGAAATTCTAACACGAAATGCGATATTTTCTTTTTCATATACTCAAAATTGATATACATGTATTTTCCGCATAAATTCACCGACAAATCCGTCATTACAGATCAAGTTAATGTAGAAATATGTTTCATTATCACCACACTACCACATTTGGCAATTGGTTAGTAAGGGCGTTTCCTGTTGGTCCATAGAAAGAGCTTGCATGTTCACGACGTTAACAGCGTCGCTTAAAATTTGATAGTTGCGTCTTGTTACATGTGTAATGCAATGACGTCAAATAAATTACGTCGCATACAACACATTTATCGCGCTAATTAGAGTTTTTCCTTCAATTTTATAATTAACGTCTTTGAAGATTAAGAGAAATAGTGTCGGTTAGTTCCCAAAGGTATATAATAAATTAAAGCACTGAACGTACTAATGGGACGGTTTTGTTGGCATGTGTTCATTTAGTTTAGGCAAGAAATACTGAAAAGTTCAACTCAAAGTGAAAGTCCAAGACGTGAGAGTGATCATTCATTTATTATGTGAAATTCTGTTCACTCACTAATTAGGATTTATAAATACTCAATTAAAAGAGACCCTACTGCTCAAATCCAAGACGTTGAAATGTGAACTAGAGATGGCGGTCAATGTCAAGGAAATCAAAACTAATTTACAATTCTCGCAAACTTGTGTTCCAGATTGCAAATTTGTAAATGGACTTGCAATAATCCAGTACTAAAGAGCTATATTAGCTCTGCAAACCACTGATGTATGAGGTTTGTTGCATACAACCATTACAGTAGTAGTTCAACTTCCGTGATACAACTTTGTATATTCCAGTCAACTCACGAGTACTTTTAAATTATTTCACTTTTCTTTCTTGATTTTGTACAATCACTAAAATTTGATAATAATCATTTGAATTTTGTCATCCTTTATGATTAGCCATATTTTTTTTTCACATCTGCTGTGAATGTAAATGCCAAATGGAGAATAAAATGCCAAATACGGATAACTTTAGGTCTAAGTGAACTGTGACAAGTAGCTTAAATTCAGATTACGTGTGGAACACAATACGCTTTCGAAGAAAAATAACAAAAGTCCAAGTTCTTGGTTCCGTTAAGTAAAATTTTCTCGGAAAAAAGCACGAAGAAAAACAAAACAAACACTGTAACAGACAAACACAAAGAACACTACTATACATACATGTAGCAATTTAACAGCAGTGAATGCGAGCTCGCGTACATTGGTCTACACTGTGATCGAAAGATTACCGGTGTCGTGTATTTTCCGGTAATTGATACAGGTTAAAAAATGCCGGTATGCTTATGTATGTAAAATATACGCAGTCTGAAGCAGAAAATTGAACACTTTTGTTGCATGTAGATTATACGTCGGTAATTTATTGCATTTCATTGGTAAATATACTGTATATATTACCCCGCTTAGAACTATTTCTTTCATCGGAGTTGCCTGTGTTTCTAGGAAAATCGTAACGCCAAACCCGTTTGTATATTACTTTGTTCAATTCTGCTCTGTTCTGTTCCCTCTGGAACAGCTTTCTTTCGAAAACCGTCCCAAAAAGAGTCATTATCGTTGAAATGTGAATCAGACGCACTAACAGTACAGTCACGTTTAATACGGTTATCTCGTTGAATAAAATACGCATGCATCCAACCGCATTACGTGCTTGTATGTTAAAATGAAGTATTTCTACGCGTTTAACATATAATAGTTTGGGATATTTTTTCCAGACAACATCGTGTAATAATCGAAATAATAAATGCCTATGTGCATTTCATCGTTTATTAACGTACAGACAGTCGTTCGGATGCGAAAAAGTTAATTACTACTCATCCGAACTCCTACGCTGTATGCTAATCAACGATTACACACAGGGACACTTTTATTAATCTCTTAAAATAAATACGCGCTGTGTGTAAATATAGCGATGTTTATAATAAAGCGCTATCCATCAAAAAGTGTTTATTAAATGCGCCTTGGTTTTGAACCTTAAACAAAAAAATCCATACAAAGCAGGCCACTTTAAATTACATGTTCCTTTATACAGAGTTGAAGCACATGACGCCATTTCGGCATAAAAGTGTTTTACAACAATCTTAAATTTCCTTATTTTTGTTAAGCGCTAAATGCTGCTTTAGGGACAAGATGGAGCAATCACTTTTAGATTGCAAGTTTAAACCTTTCATTCAATAGATATGCGTTTACTGTCAAGACATTTTGCAATATACAAACGCATTATCACTTTCAACAGTTTTATATGCAGCTATGGAACTACATTAATGGGACAGACAAGTCAGACATAAAGTTGACTTTAAATTGAATAACTTGTAAATCGGTGTATGAAATGTGAAAACATAAAGGATTGACACTTTCTAAAGTTATGGATCATGGAGGCGGATGTCACAGTGCTCTAATTGAATATTAAGCTAGGTTAAAACCATATTAAAACATGATAATTTACACTGATAAAAAAACAATTACGCAATAAATAAGTACATAGGGTTCAAAGTTTTGAAAAAGGGGCGTTTCCAATAAATTAAATCTGTTAATTTGCATATTTCCTTAATCTTATATTTCTCACAACTCTTCTAATTTGCATTCGATTTTAAAAATTCTTTCAACGATGTGTTCATGGTAACCCTAATAGTTTGACTAATGTTCCTCTGTAAAGAAACACATCGCACCTGACATCGGTTCTCGTCTAAATACATGTCATTAAGGTCGTTTACTTCATTACGCAGTTGATGCGTTTATGTACTCATTAGTATACACCTAGTATTATCTACAATATTTTATTTTACGTTTAATGAACAGAACAGCGTTCCATAGCTAACGAGATGCAATTTTCTGCTTAATGGAATCACTCGTATTATTATAAAAAATTCAGACCCTAATATCTATTCTACAAATTATATCCTGAAACATTAACGCAGTAATTATATTTAATCTGATGATTGGTTCGATTATAATTTTTCGTTAACGCGTGCATGGTAAAAATGTAAATTAATTGCAAAACATCTGATAATGTGATATAAAGACATAGTCAGCGAAGAACTAAATTTTGGATAAACAATGCTATAATCGTTGTTGACAGCTAAAATACAACGACGGTCATCTCTGAGCCATTCCATCTTAAAATGGGGGTCAGGCTTCGGATTTATTAAATTAACTTTAAACGTACAAAAGGCCTAGCAATATTATCGAAATTTGGCTATGGACAGATAGCCAGGGCATTTTATACTTAAGAATTGGAGGTTCAGTGTTCAAATCTGACCAGATACTAGTTTTTTTTATCCGCGCTATACCGAAAGTTCATGATAATGCGACAGAATAAGTACCCGTTAAAATGGCTTTTTTTTCTGCATGAATAATACTAATGCAATGAAAATCATCGCGTGAGTGCAAAGTTTTACGCTATAAACTATAAAATGCAAACAAATAATATATACGTAACAACTTTAAAACTCAACCTTATAAACACTATTAAGTCAAAGATTTATCTCATCATATGCTAAATTGTTGCCGTTTTCAAATGCAAATATCCTTTGATTGTGTAATAAACTTGTTGAATAAAACCAAGGATAGCCAAAAGCATTGTATTGCTGAAGTTTCCAAATTACAATTGTTATGACGACAAAATAGCAGTCAAATGCCTGGTTGTTAAGTATATATATATAACTGGTGAGATTCGAACTCGGAGCGTTAGCTTTAAAGCATTTCATACCTTACCTTTGTGCCACTGTGTAAGTACACTCGTCTCATCAGGATCAAGATATAAATCATTAAAGTCTAGCAATACACAATAATATAATCACCACTAAATTATAAAAGTACAGGCGCGGCACGTCGATCTATAATAATCAACGTATTGAAAAACTGATGCAAGGCGATTTCGAGAGATATCAGCTTGCGGAAACTGAGGTAGGATAAGGGACTACCTAAGCAGTTTAATAGCCCGCACTTCCCTGATAATAATCAAGTTTAAATCATTAAATATTCATGTAGAAAACATTTGCATACAGAAGTTCAACACTTTCCGTCACTTTATACCTTTACTTGAAGTTTCGTTTATAAATCTTGAATATTGAATGTACTGCATCAGATAAAGATTGAGGAAGAGTTTTCATTTGTAATAATACACCGTCATCTTTGAAGCATATCAATGTTTAAAAAGAGACTGATTTGAAATATCTGTTTCTATTTTAGGACATACATGTTTGAACAATGTCCATGACCTTCTAGCTGAGTTTCCGAAAATACAGGGTATTCTAGATAATATAAGACGGAAGCTTTCACCCAAGCTGAATAAAACGCAGGTGCGCACAAAAGATTGGATAAATATCCAGATAATTTTCCTTCCGCCACCAAGTAAGTCTACTTAGCCCTTTTAAAACAAAAAGAATCACTGTAGGCAGTTGACTGATATAATACTGTATAGTGGTCAACACCATTTTTTAATCGAATGAGTACGAGAGTTTCATGCAAAGTAGAAAGTTAGTTTATAGTTTATAGTAATTCATTTTAGCTCGATTGTGAAGAAAGCTTTTAGCTTATCGAGTCACTCTCGAGTCCGCTTCCTGGAAAAACCAGTACTGGTGTCATATGAGGAGGTACCGTCGTGACCTTGGTGGGGCTCGAACCCGCAACCTCCGGGATGAGCGGCAGACACCTAAACCTCTTCTACAAGTTCGGAACATTAGCAACCGTTTAATAAATATTGTAAACATATGTACATGTATATGGGTTTAAAAACAAAAATAATATCAAACAGGGAATGCCACGCACCGAAAACGCAGCCTCCCCAAAACGAACCCCACAGCACCCAGAAGTGCACACCACCAACACACACACACACACACACACACGCACACACACACGACACACACAAACAATCATGCACACACACACACATACACCACCAACGCACACCAGCACACAAAGCAAACACACGAGACCTTTCTACATATACAACCTTTTAGATTATTCATGACATCTATTATTTAATATTTGTTGATTCTATCTTTTGTTTATCAATCTAACCACTAAATCGATCACATTACAAATGGCCGGAGTTAACAAAGGTTCTGTTCTGTTATATTATGTTTCCTTTATGTTCTCTGTGTTATATATGAAGATTGATCTGAAATCTAAGTTTACAGTTGCCTAATTGCATGAAGCAAACCTGATCCTACAGGAGACGACATTTGAAAATGCATGAATGACCGTCAAAATTGACTGGAAAGTACAAGATACATATGAAAAACTGTTTAATACTATTGTCTAGGCTGTTATTTGGTGGAAGTTTCTTATACCAAATTATTAGTATTGATTATTTAACATATGTCATACACACATATTCTACTTGAAAGATGTAGGAGGGCAGCCATAGAATAATATCGATAAATACGTTTCATTTGCAATGTTATACTGCACGTTCATACGTACACGTTCATACGTTTGGTTACTGTAAAATATCTTTATGGACTAACAACTGTATGACGCCCTAGAATTATGTATGTATTTAAGAGTTTTATTGTTGGTATCGGATAATCCAAATAACAAACGCCCCGCGTACCGCTTTTACCTCATACTTCAACTAAAGACTATACACAGTCAAGTCGTCTAAAATGCGTTCCCGTATTAAACGTGCAAATGATAACAAGTTCTGGTTCCCCGTGCTTTTAGTTGAAGTATGAGATAAAAGCGGTACCAAAAAATCACGTAAGTACTTTATATAGAATTCATGTTAACTAGTCAATAAGAGATGTGGCAAGCCAGAATTTGCAGGTTTTTGTAGAATTTTGAAAAGAAGCGGCAAGATTCGATGTGTATCCTGACTTTATATTGCAAACAATAGTGTTCCCTTTCAGATGAGACCGATAAGTTGATACTCTATGGTAATTTTGCAGAGACATCGACTTCTAAGTATAAATGCGCTCTGGCGTGTATATATGACATACTAGTGTGAAAACGAGAATTTGAAAAAAAGTTTCATTTATTTTTTTCTGTCCGAACCCTGAGTATCTGTGGGGGAAAGTGCAAGATACAGAACGCGTCCTGTTCCAGTGACACCCCTTGTTTCTTTAACATGCTAGGTTTACAGCACCAATACATCGGACCTCGGTTTTAGGTCTCATCATTAGTTATGATAATGGAGGAGCCGGGGATCGAACCTGCGATCCCTGGATTACAAGTCCAGCTAGTTAACCACTGGACCATTGATCCGCTCCTGCCCTAGAAGTTTGACTTTGGTATTTTTATTTCTTCCTGTCGTAACATTCTTTTAAATGATAATTGAGATTTTTGGGCTGAGCTTTAAACCGACATTAATTTTTAACAGGCCAGGGTTAACGTGCAAACAAGTTAAAACATGGTTGTACAGTTAAATAAGTGTAAGTGGTCACATACGGTAAATGAAACACGCTGCCAATTATTTGCATAACAAAGTGAAAAAACGGTAAAAGCTATCTTAAACAATGTAGTAAGGAAGGAATTAAAGAAATGCAATGAACAGATGTTGTTCTGAACATGATTTTGTAAATTCTTTCAGGATGACACATGATTAAAGTCTGATATATTTGCGACGAGTACATCAAGATATCTGTTTTTGAAAAAATGAGGACCATAATGAAATATTGCTAGTAGATGTAAACGCAAATAAAATGAAAACCACAGAAAATTCACATATGTATTTATTTATCAGCATAGCATATAAGCGACATATGTACAGCTATACGGAAGCTTAATACCCTTTCATTTTATTGTGACTTTTTTGCCGAAACGGAAATGTACTTCGTGCGATCAGTTTTGTGACGTGGGATATAATCCAAAAGCCTATTTGATTTAAGTATGTATACACATGTAAATATAAACTTTATTACAATTGTACATATGTACTGTCTTATGTACTATCCGTACGGATTATAGACCGTCATATGAATAACATACACTACATATTTCTTGACAATATCTATAAATATTGTATCCTCTTCAAAACAATGAACATGTACTTTTGAGAAAACTCTGAAATACATGTAAATGAATCAATACAACGTTCTCTAAAAATTGGTAAATACAATTGACTTATTAGTTGATTTAAATTTCAACTAACTTAATATAAATCCTTGGATTTTTCATTGACTAATTGGATATTATAGCAAATAGCAAACAGCAAATTTCAAAGTGATGTTTTCATGATTTAATTCCAGATGAAAATAAAAAAACAAAATAGCCGCAAAGGTTTCAATCAGTCACATTATTAATACAAATAATGGTTTCTTAGACAGCTCTTCAATCACTGCAATTAAAATCAAACAAACCCATTTATTTTCTGCTTAACATGAGGTATTGTTTACAAGGTTGTTTCTTATAATTGTCTAACATGTAGCACACTTTGATAATGTCCGATCTGAAATTGTCAGATGTAATCTAAAACAGCCACAATAGGCGTTTATAGGCTGCTTTATTATGTCAGGATGAACTATTGTGATCGTTTGATATCCGTCGCCCGTCGTTCGTCGTCATCAATTTAAATTAAATTAACTAAATTAAAAGCAGCAAGCACATCACATACATACGAAAAAATGACTGTAAAACTATTTTAAAAAATAAACATAGGGTTGTGGGTATTCTTTTTCTTAGTTAGATCATTTTCTATACATTTATAGCAGTTTTGAAGTAGAATTCGAGAAAAGGCTGATTATTAATTTTTTCATCTCCATTCTGTATTTACACTCGTTTCTGCTTACTTGCGTGAAAATAAATCTACCATGTCCATTAAGTAGTGGATAAGGAAATCCCATTCTCATGTATTTCAGCGTTAATTTACAGTAAATACTTAGTTCTGTCGTGATTCTTTTAAGCATCTTTTTTTCAATTATCAACATTTAAAGTGATCACGATGCTTTAATATTATTCTTACCATTTGTCTTCTTGGTCGTACTCCGTAATTCAATATAGTATTTGTCGATCTCTGCATTAAGTTAATTCATTCAAAATAATCGTATTGGTTGAGGTATTTCTTTTTCATCTCAAAGTTCTAAAACACGTTTCTACATAGTTACATGTTTTTTTATGGTTATTAAAACGTACTGGTATACACATGTAATTACTAAAAACATTTAAGACTGAAATTGTATTGGTTACAATATAGAATACATTGTACATCATTATGGAAAAACACAGTTTTATACAAGTGTACAATACAATATAGTACACATTTTTTATTTCATCGCTTTTACCTGTATAGAAAATGACATGCCGCATAACGTCGCGACACGCGGCATCGCGCGGCGGGACTCGTTGTCGCGCTTGAATGCGCTTGATTGCTATTTTGTCTTTCAGATGCGGCAATTGAATGCCGCATACAATTTGCGATGTCGCGTCACGCGTTTGATTTCCCGCCGCATCTCCATGCTTTTAGACTCTTATTTACATGCCGCATGGACGCATATGCGTGGGGTTTCGCCTGTGCTGTACTGTATGATCATAGCTTGCTCAGTGATATAGGGAAAATAACCCTATTTTAAAGACTTTCTTCATTTGCAAGTATAATAAGGGATTTATTCAAACTGTGTACAAAGATACAGGAAAATGAGTGGATTTTCGTTGTCAAATTGTTTCATTATCTTCCTTCTTTAGAATCTTTATAAAAAAACCAAGTTTGTCCTTCTGTAAACAAATACTTCCCTTAAGGCTTTAAACCGATATCGGGACTACTATATTGCTTGCAATACTCCTGTTACTTGTTAAAATATATATATAACCCTTGGCAGATTTAATGCTGAAGAGGTGATACTTCTTAAGCTTACGACATATACGACATGTAATAGAGTGTCAATAGTTAGTGAAATGCAGTTATACTCGGTAAAAAGAAGTCTTGCGACAAGGCAAATATTTATATATCAAATGAAAATAAAGAGATAAACCTGTCTCCTGATATCACTTTTGTGCTCACTTTTTACTGTTATAAATGACGTAGGGGTCGTCACTAAAAAGTCAGAAAAATGCCGGTTTCTTTTTTTCAAAATGATTTTTTTAAAACAAATGTAAGAAAGTTGGAATTGATTAAATCTTTGTTAATAAAGATGTTTAAAAAGAATGCTTAACAGTATTACTGTTGTTATTATGGTATCTGTGCTTCTTCAGGTCCCAATCGCCGACAAACCGCTATTTTTCTGAATTCTCACTCAAGAGTAAGAAAAATGGCGGTTTTGCGGCAAGTTGGTTTAACATTATTGTTTAGTTTGAAATATGAATATAATACATACATTCAGACCATTCTAGAGATACTCAGAATTATACGCTTTGTCGCACGACCTTTTTTACCGAGTATATAGCATTGGAGGTTATCCACTTAACATAGTTTTGACATGTTTCAGTTTCGAACTAGTTCAAGAACAGAGGTGCAAACATTTTCCCAGCTTGTTGTAAGCTGATAATGGTCCCCCTGCCTTTTCCATAGAATTCTTGTATTTGTCTTGAATATATTACAAAGGCTTGGAACCATTTCTTCTTCAATGACTTCCTCTTTCAGCATGAGAATGATTGGCTTATCCATTCTTAGGGCGTGGTCAAATTCCATACGGCAGAAGTCACTAGAACAGAAACTTGGCGATAAAATGAGAATAACAACAGAACATTGTCCTAAACATCGAACCATTTCATCATTGATTGGTCTGCCAAGGCGGAAATGTTTGTCACCGAATGTTACTAAATCCCTTGAAGTTCCGATTTTGTTCTTTAGATGTTGATTCAAAGGATGGTAAACGAAGTTCCGCATAAAGTTATAGTCATTACTGCTAAAACATAGAAACACAACAAATTCTGTAACCATTGCATTTTCTTGAATGAGTCGCATCCGCTCCTCCATTTCAGCCTCGTACTTCTTGCGACGTCTGTCCTTGACAATGCTGCAAATGGCAGCAACTAGTAAACTAAGTGATATGACAGGAATAAATGTTCCTAGTATAGCAATAGTTCTAATACGTTTTGGTTTGTCACATAGTGTCTGTACTAAGTTCAAAGCTGCTTTATCTAGTGGGATTTTAAGATAGTTGTCATTGTTGCATACCAAGTCTTGGTTAGAGTGAATAACAAAATGGCTTGTTACAAGCCACTGAATTGATTCGAACGTATCACACGTTGAGCAGGAAATTGGATTACTTCTGAAGTCGAAAACTCTGAAAACATTTCTTGGTTTGAATGATCTGAGGTTGATTATGGAAGATTGATCAAGTACTGAGATTCTGTTGTACTGAAGGTTTACAAGCGTGAGATTTTTCAGGTCCCATAGATTGAACTGGACTTGTGTCAGTTTATTGTACGATAAATCTATGATTCGAAGCATCTGGTTCTCTTTGAACATTTCAGCTGGAATATCGGTTAACCCATTTTGCATTAAGTAGACTTCTTGTAGGTTTGGGTACAGACTAAAAAGCCGTGAAAATGATGAACAGTTTCTTTCGTACATTGTGCTCAGTTTGTTGTTAGAAAGATCAAATATCTTGAGACTGTAACAACATGTACATATATTCGGTTGAAGAAATGTCATGCCATTATATGCTAGGTTGATGGTCTCAAAGGAGGAATATGTACATGGTATGAGCATGTCTATGTACCTCAGTTTATTTTGTTTCAGTATAAACTCTTTTGTTTTCCAGTTCTCATATTTAGTATTTTGCAATAAAATGGTTAAATTGTGCATGTCTATTTGTTTTTGAGAATGGTAAATGTTAGTGAAATCCAAAGTTTCTATATTCGTGAGAGGTGTAGTATTGTTCATATCAAGAGGAAATACCAAGTTTGGGATGGATAAAAAATTTATGAACCGAAACTTATCCATTGGCAACACAGCAGAACTAACGTTAAGTACCTTGAGCTGTTTCAACTTTAAAGACTGACACCCGTTTGTATTTATGTGATTCACTCGAGTACCAGATACACTGAGATATTGCAATGAATTCTTAAATATTCCACTTATATACCGCAGTACAAATGTTTTGACATTTAATTTATTTATATCCAACTGTTTTAGTGGTATGGAAGAGACGGCATCCCAGAATGATTTGCCGAATACTGCACCATTTCCTTCGTCAATGTTTATGTAGGTCATTGACAGGTATTGAAGGCTGGACAATGTGTCTGAGCCATTAAGTGCTTTGCTTATGCTATCAAGCTTTAATTTATCACAATTGGAAAAGTTTAAAACTCTGAGGTTGTCAAGTCCACTGAACGATCCGTAATCCAACCGTTCAAAGGAAGTGGAAGTAATGAAAAGTTCTTCTAAACTTTTAAGATTTTCCATAGCGTATGGATGAATTGTTTCTATGTACTTTTCTACAGGTTGTTGGGAAGGCTGAAATATGAGGTTAACCTCAGGTTTAATGTATGTCAGTACTTTTGCACTATCTTGATCACGTATTTCCATTCTGTTAGTACGGGTTCTCAACCGTTTTGAGTATATAGTGTTTTTGTCATCACCATTCGGATGCCGTTTCGTTTTGAGTTCTGGAGTTCTTGCGATTTCCATGTATTTGACAATATCCCAATTTTTCCCAGAAAAGGTTTCTCTCTGAATACTTTCCACATTTTGAACATCTTGTAGGATGATTCTGGTAATATCGTCTGGAAGGTCACGTGGTATATAATGACAGATTAAACTCTCCTTATATTGTTTACATCCTTTCTGTAAAATCCCTGTAGCATAATGTCTAGTGTTTAATACAACCACTATCAATCCAGTTAAATATAATTTTCCCGTTATTTCCATTTCTGTCAGATATGTTTTATCATATCTGAAGTTTAAATATTTCAATAGTAAATGAATTATATTTAACACTGGGCCAAATGTTTGCATGAATCCCCCTTTCCTTTATACATATTTCATGAAAAGATAAACATGTTTTAATGCGTGTTTAAAAGATATACTGATTGTAAAAGTCTATAAATAGAATACACGGCTCACTGAACGCTGGCTTTCTATGATAATCAAAGTATTGAAATACTGATGGAAGTCAATTTCGAGAGGTGTCAGCTTGCGAAAACTGAGGTAGGGAAAAAGGCACTATTTAAGCAGTTTTATAGCCCGCACTTCTGTTATAAGACTCAGGTTTAATTTATTTTATTTATACATGAATTATCAAAGATACAATTCAATTTATCAAGATGTCAGTTAAAGGACCACAGTAAAGAACCAATTAGTCATGGGCCACAAAGTTATGATAAGATACTATGTGATGACGAGTGCCTGTCAGATACACATGAAACTTCGCACTGTGTCATTTAAGAAATAGCAAACATTTCATGCTTTATTAACTGCACCATACATAAGTATGCATGATACTTATCACTTCTGTGAAGTATCATTTAAATTAATTCTGATCAGAGATGAGCAAAGAATTTGAAAGAGCCCTGTGACATTGACCTTTGACCAAGTGACCCGAAACATTGACCGTGCACAACTGTTCATGGCACTTAACACTTTTGCGAATATCATGAAATTGTGTCCAGGGGTTGACGAGATTACAAGTACAGAAGAATAAACTATCTAGAGCCCCTGTGACCTTGCCATTTGACCTAATGACCCGAAACATGGATCATACACAATAAGATATGGTACTTATCACTTTTGTGAATGCCTAAATCACTTTTGTTAAGTATCTTTAAGTATTACAAGGGACTTTGGACATTTACCGTCCACATGATTTAACTAGCAAGTGTGCTGTACCAGTGCCGTGTAATCTAGCCTAAAAATGTATCACGTGTAATCTAGCATTTTTATAAAAATGGTGATAATTACTTAAAATTCAAGAAATGAAATCTACTCACACCCATACGATGTAAAAAGAATATTTTGCATTAATTTGGGCTAAAAAAACACGGCACATGATAAGTTTTTATGCCTTTGTTTGGAAAAATACTAGATAGTCCGTGAAATTTAGCCCAACAAAATTCTTTTCCACGATTACATTTGAATGCATTCCAAACAATCTATGCATACTTCAGCGGAGGGAAAGGAACCAAAACACGCGGAATTCTAATGGCCAGGGTATAGGATATGTCTTGATATTCAAGTATTTTGTTGGGCTAAAGATCATGTGACGTGTTTTTTAGCCCAAATTAATGCAAACTATTCTTTTTACATCGTATGGGTGTGAGCAGATTTCATTTCTTATGTATTTACAGGGAGTAACGTTTTATTTTGAAATGAACTGATTATATACATATACTTGGCAATATTCATTAAAACCTAATTTTTGGACTTGGCATTCAAGGGGTGATGACACTTTATTAATTCTCTATAACTTGACATAACACTTTTTTGGTCGTTTTTCGTAAAATATGTAATTTTTAGCCATTTTTTGGTTTTGTCAAATGTTTTGATTAATTCCCGGACAGAGATAAAAATGTGCAGACTGAAGTAACTAATAATAACACACTATTTTAGGACGGTGATGTATGCGAAAGTACGCTTTTTGCAAATTTCAAATAAATATTGCATTTTATTTCATGCATATCCCAATTAATAATGATAACCACATTCGTTTTCAATGTGGCAAATGTTTTTACTTGCAAATGCATGAGATTGTATCAATAAGATATCCTGGTACGCAAATTTGAATTTTATTCGCTCGGATAATTTCTATTAGTGTAAAGTTCTTACCAACTAAATTGGCAGGTAACAAAATAATTCTTTTTCCGCATGTCATTGCTAACATCGTTATGTAAATTCATAGTCTGCACTTCTTTTGAAAACCGCTCAAGCTTATTCGCTTGATTAATTTCAGTCTTATGATTCATGACAAACTCGTTGTAAACATAAGTGAAACACGCTTTTATGCTATGGTTTGTGAAATACACAGTGAACAAAATACTTGCATGATTCACCGAGTTTTCGATTAGGTTGAATCACGACTTCAGGTGTGGTGTTTGCTTAATTTTATAAGAAATATGTTAGTTTGATTACGAAGATATCATCCGTGGCTTAATGAGTAGCTTTTGAACAGTCAGTCAAATCAAAGCAAACATTCAATTCAATTCATTTATTTAAAGTCGACTCAAAGTTGGCAGACTTTGAAATTCATTGATGTACGAATACAGAAGTGTATTGTTCCACCCGACTTTTAAATACACGTGTAAGAATGTTTTTGTTATCGACTTAGGGCCCCTGAGTATACATCAATGGTAAGCAACCTTCAGACACTAGAATCATCAGCGTCAATTCATTTTCCTCACTCTTTTCACGATTATATAAAATAACATTCAGTATCCGATGATATTTATGTTTCTGAACACAATTCGTGCTGTTAACTAATAGCTATTTAATTCTATTAGCGGTTTGTAT
Source organism: Saxidomus purpurata (assembly GCA_022818135.1). Taxonomy (NCBI): domain Eukaryota; kingdom Metazoa; phylum Mollusca; class Bivalvia; order Venerida; family Veneridae; genus Saxidomus; species Saxidomus purpurata. The sequence continues at coordinate 16,893,147 of JAFMSR010000008.1, forward strand.
TCATGTCAAAATACATTTTGTTCACTATTCGTTTTTCACGTACATGTAAACAAATCAAAAGCATTCCTGCTAGACGTAGACGTTTTTCTTATCGCAAGCCATTTTAATATTTATTCCGAAAAAAGATATCTCTCTAATTTCAAAGAGATATCTTTCGTTTTAATAATGATATCTTTTTCACGTTGAGAGGTGTCCTTGTACATATATCACAGACATATATCTCCGGTACAGATATATCTCTGTAAGTAGAAGAGATATCATTTCTTGGAAGATATCTTGTTACGCAATAGAGATATCTCTGGAACTGAAACAGATATCTCTTAAAGACGATCGCGGTTTTGATTAGATTTGAAGCAAATTTTATAAAGGTCCGTCCATAAGAGCAAATATGTTAGCTTGAATTTGTGGATGAGACCTCGGCATGTCTCCCATCATGCCTATACCTATCAAAAGTGTTTTTCTGTTTCCAAAATAGGAGAGATTTACCCGACTGCAATTTCCAGTCAGTATAGCCCAAGGTTGAATTTGATTGGTTGCCAAAGAGTAGGCCAATCACGGCGACCAATGAGATCTAAGTGTGATTGACCTAGTTCTCCATAAATATTTTGATTTGAATTGAAAGAGATTTTATCAAGGTCCGTCCAAAAGCTAAATTTTTAGCTTATGTTTTGGATGAGACCCCGGCATGTCTCCCTTCATGCCTAGAAAAGTAGAATTTTTATAAAATTATACTTACTTATAAATAAGGCTGGTGACCTACCTTTTTTATTTTATTTTCTGACTTATTAGGTATTACCCTAACAACAACCCAAATTTCATAAAATTCTCATTGCTTGAAAAATATGATGAAACTGTAGCGAGCTTCTTTAAAAGACAAGAGATATAGTTCCAAAACTATTTGTGAGAGATATCTTTCAAAGCAACACACACATAATAACTGATCCCCGTACTTTATTTCGTACTCGAAATTGTTCGTCTAGGGTCAGTGCATAACCAGGCTGGTAACATTGCCCAATCTGGCTCCCAAAAGCGTCTTCTTAAAAACTGAAAGCAGTTGTATTTATTGTCATACAGATTGTATTATATGACATAGACAAACAAATCATATACTATGAGAAGTCAAAATTACGATAAATCGCGAATGTGAATGGCTTGGTATTTTCACAGAGAGTTATGAAAGGTCTTAGAGATATAAATAATGACAATAGAGTGTGAATAAACTAATTTCACAAACAATACATAGCCACAGTCACCTGAAATTTGGACCCCCAGCCCCATGATCCATCCCAGTAAATACAAGCAGTGAATGTAAACAAATATAAGAAACTACAATGGGAAACTGAAGATGTAGAAGAGGCTACTTTACAGGCTTACATCATATAGACAGTCAGATGGAAGATATGTATTACCATTACTTAACAAACATGGCAGTCCAGTTTTGATGGACAAAGAAAATGTGAAATACTTAAAGACACATTCGTTGGAAGAGCGCACATAGCAAATGAAAGATGATGAATTCATGATAGAAATGTACTCGTTTTTGACCTTTGACCTCTTCATTTGACATTGACCTTTGATTTAACTACCAGATTCATGTGCGTATGCGTTCATCAAATAATGATGGACATACCTGTAAAATAATTTGAAAATCGATTGAATGGTTACAGAGTTATGTGGGTATTCCAGAAATTCTCAATGAAATTATCAAAAAATGCAGAAAATGCCCCAACAATCATTTTCCCGACCTGAAATATTCGGGAACTTTATGATTCGTGCCTAAGCAAGCCATTTCAAGCCTGCATGCAAAAAATATTTCTGTATGAATTTTGTACGGGTCAAAAGTTCAACAGCCTTGACTATTACCTTCAAACCCTTGACCTTTGAGGTAGGGACATAGTTCTTGCACGCGACACGTCGTCTGAACATTTGTGCCAAGTTATTTCAAAAGCTTTCAATTAATGACAAAGTTACAGCCCGGACACAAAGAAATTAAGGCAGGATATACAGACGGACAGACGGACGGTGCGATTTTAATATGCCACCCTTCGGGAGCATAAAATGATGATATCTATCAACCAAGATGAAAACACGTTAAAACAGCAGTTTAATCTATTATTACCTGGAAGTTGAACTGCCTAAACAATTACAAATTGTCTATCTAAAATTGAATTTAGATTAAATGAATACATATCCCGTAAAAACTCCAAACATGTAAGATAATAAAAGTCGTCGTTTAAAATGACACTCGATGTAATTGGAGAAATGATAGAAGGTTCTTTTAAACTTGCATACGAAACTGAGCTGAAATGCCTTTGAACAAGTTTGCACTGTTGAGTAAACACTGTGTTGTTTTCTTCTTGACACCAAACAATTACATCAAAGAATAGATATGGAAAATGAATTGAATGGCAGTAGAACAATAAAGTCTTAAGCTACTGGAAAGAAAGTCAAAACAGATCTTATTAAAAACAAAAGCTTTTTTTACGAGATCAAAGTCTTGATAGTGCATATTCCAAAGCGTAAATTAAACATTACTTTGTCTCATCTAGGATTTTGTTTTAACATACATTGTATGTTAAAGGTGATTGCTTCCCCAAATTTTATTCAAAAATGTTTTACCTCTAAATGTTTTATTAAAATATATTTTCATTTCTTGGAAAAATAAATAAAATAAAAATATTGCAAGCATTTTCATACTTGTATGTTGTTTATTATGTCAACGCATTTGGGATAACAGTTTGTAATTGGGTAAGCACTCGTGGTTAAAACCATCTGCTACATTTGATAAAAATTATAATATCATTGCGATTCTAAGCAATCACAACATATCAAGATGATATTTAAGATAGAGTTATACAATAAATCACATAAAATTGCACTTTGTACTCGTGTGATTATGATGACCAAACACAAAAACACACACACAAAAACACAACTACCTATATGCTATTGATGTGCTATGTCTAGTTACATGTCTGATAAATTGACAGTATCTTAGATACAAAAAAGATACGTGCGCAAGCACTTTCCTTACATTTATAGTATGCGTCATTCTGCGTAAATAACTGGCAGTCGGGATACAAAGCTGCCATTAAAACGAATAAAACTACTAATTAGTATTGTGACCGTACAATACTCAGACATAACATCTAGTCATAACGTTCAGGCATTGTACAACTTTACATGTAGTCGGTTTTTGAGGTTCACAAGCTCTCCATTCTTGAATTCAAACTGAATTCATTGACAACAGTGACACGGTATTGCCATACATACCTCATTGCAAAACAACTAGTATCAGAGACACTGGTATAAAAGCCAGGTCATTTGTGCACACATTGAAAATCTTGATTCTTAATTATCGCAATGATACCATTGGGCAGGAACTTGTTGTTCGTTAGATTTGCCTTAATGGTAGGGAATACAATGTAATTGACAATTACGCTAATAATAGCAGATAGTTTGTCAGCATCCACGCACAGGGAACTATGTACTGTAATTAGTCTAATGAGTACATAAATATCTAATATTTATGAGATAAGTTTCGTATCAAGTTACCTTGAAAATCCCGAACGTATTTCTGCCTATACAGCGAATGCTTTGCCGTTTAATGTCTGACATCTATCAAAATTTATAGCACATGAATTCGAACAGTAATACATATGATAAGTGGTTTTGCATTTGTTATATCCCCTCGTTTAAAGCTAATCGTGTGTTTTAAAAAGAAAGAACCCGTCCGTGGTTTCGGTTTTTGAGTTTTATACGTACACAAACAAATTTGTAATTCCTTCCTGCAAAAACAAACATTATGTCTTTTGTACATGTTTTAAATTGTAATATGTATGGCCGCTATAGATGACTGGTATTGAATTCCGCCCTTTCTGACGACCCTTCTCATGATTAAACAACAATAATTAGTTAGCTTATTGATGCAGCTAATTGACAGCTCTACAAAGTTACAACCAGGCTCAACGTTTATATTCTAGAAGATATGTAAAGCATAGCACTGTAGAGTCATTGGGGTCAATTGAGTAAAAGATTTTAGAAGAGTGAACATTGGCTTTGATGTGTTGGAATTTATTTTGATTTTTGAGGAGATTAAATATTTCTAGGAGTATATGATTAATAAGATTAATGAAGTGTGGTACATGTACATGTAACACCAGTAGCGTGTCACTGGATGTGTGTGTTGTTTATGTGATTGCTGGTCGAAGTCCTGTCATTTGTGCTCAATTCAATTCATTTAAGCTGAATAAACTATAGGATTGTAGTTTAAATAATTTGCACTTAAACCTGTCAAGGGTCTTCTGCAACTGTGAAAATAGCTGTGAGATATTAAGGTTTCGGTTTTGTTTTATTTGATTTTTGTACGTTAACCTCTCATTCCAGTATTCGAACCTGGAAATTTCTATATTTTTGTTGGCAGAGCTAAGCTAAATGATCAATGCCAACATTGAATTGAATGTGAAAACCTTAACAAAGTTGCAGTTATGGACCATAACATCAAAGTTAATTGAAGCAGAGCATGTCCGTTGGATATTACAGTTTTAACATATTTTGACCCATAACAAATCCACATGACTTGTACACCTTTGGTGAATCACAAGTATTCAATATAGTTCTAACTAGAAATAGGCCATTGAGGCGTCAAACAGTCGTTTACTGCATATTAATTATCAAATATGTATTGTCAATGTTTGGAATCTCTTCTATCTAAGGAAGTAATTGGTTGCTAAGATGTACTTACTTGTATGTCACTTGTTGCTATAGGAACTCGCTGAAAGCTATGTTTCCTGCTATAACGTAATATCAAGACAGGGCACCTTAAGAGCTTGGTAAACTTTGACATAAGGAGCATGATTTGAACAATCTTGGTAGAGGTCCACTAGACAATGATTTGCCCTGGTTGGACATTCAATCCATCTAATTTCGTAAATTTTGCTTGTATATTAGTCCTGTGCGGGGACTCTTAAGTAGCTCTGTTCCATTCGCCCGACCGTCTGTCCATCCGTTAGCTTTTTCGATTGCGGTCTGTATTTTCCACATGCCTTGACCGCTTTTGTTTTAATTTCACACAATTGATATCAATGTTATTAGGATATGTCATGCACAACCACCAGCCACCTTGTCTTAATATTGGTGTGCTAAGTATAACACCAAATAACCTGCTTCCCATGTTAATTACAAGGTAGAAGTTGTTCCTGAGTTTTGTCTATATTCAAGTACACTTTGATAATGTCCGATGTGAAACAGTCAGATGTAATCTAATACAGACACAATCAGACGTTTTTACCTCAACTGGTTCATAGTGCCCGGATGAACTATTATGATCGCTTGCTATCCGTCGTCGTCGTCGTTAAAAGTACATAATAAAGTCAGTGTTGTCTGTGATGTACATAACTGTATGTACATACATTTGAAATACGACAATTTATATCCGTCTGTTCTACCGCATCATTGGACAAACACGATTGAAAACAATAGGTGCCCGACGATTATTCTTCCTAGTTGCTTTGTAATTTTGTATGATTTAATAACATTTACTTATGTTGTCAGTTGAAAAACACATGGTCCCGTGCATTACAAACCGTTATAACATTTTAATTCTCAGGAAAGTCCATATTAATAATTTCAGTGTGTGCAATGGTCTATCTAAACATTATGATTTGCTACATGTATTTGTAAAATCAAATGTTTTGTACCATGTTTCTCGCTTGCATAGAGCACTTAACTGATAAAAGTTAAACTGTATACCTTTCGAGTTTGAATTCTTAGAGTTGCAACATAATGATATGAAACATTCTATTCAATATGCAGCACCTTCCGGGTGTACTTTGAGGAACTAGATCATAAAAATAGTTTAAATATTTGCAGACAAAGTTATCCGGACATGCCTTCGTTAGATGGTCTATGAGTTTTATATCCGTCAAAAATATCATGTATATTAGTAACCAGTTTCCGTATGAATCAACAAAGGTATGTGAAATGTGGACTGTGTCTGCAGTTTAGGTTACTTGACTGGACACGCTGTTCATGGTTCAATGAATAATGTCTATGTATTATAAAGCGGACTTAACTGGATTTTTAATTCTTAAAGTGTATGTAGTCTAGATAATTCCACAACCTTCACAATGTTAAATAGGAAAACACAAAATTTTACATGTGATGTGACTGGTGCGATTTGTAAACTAATATAAAAGTAACCGGGAACGGTGTAAACTTACCTTTCAATAAACTTTTAGAATGGACCAATTTTGTGTGTTCCCTTTTTTTTTATTTACTGATACTCAGTGACGAATATATAATTTATGTTTATTTACAGATAAGGTGGCTATCTGTATTTCCAACGATCTCCATGTTCGCTTCAGAGACTTAATTAGAATAAATGGCTTTTACAAAGCCTTTAAGACAATTTATTCATATGATAACAAGGTAGGAAAGCGTGCGAATGACTTTCCTTACAATTATAATGCAAGAATAATTCAAGAACGACTTTGTCCGAAGCATTTGAGGATTTTTGATATTACTTGGCACAAATATTCACCACCATGAGTCGGAGTGTAATGCGCAAGAACCAGGTCCCTCGGTCTAAGGTCAAAGTCACACTTAGAGGTTAAAGGTCAAATTCAAGAATACCTTTGTCCGAAGCATTTTCTTCATGCATGTAGAGATTTTGGTGTAACTTGGCACACATGTTTACCACCATAAGCTACCCTTGTTTTTAGAATTACTGCCCGTTGTTGTTACTATAAATAGCTAATATTGTATCTTTTTTTATTGGTCGTAGAGGAAAATCGAGACCACTTTTCTGTGGTACAACATACATGTTACATCCAATATTAAGGTGTATTTTGACCTATCTCTTCTTGGTAAGGATTAGCCGTTTTGACAGCTGGCGGGCTCAACATGTTGTACATGGGCATTTAGTTTTCTTGAAAGTGACTAGAGTGACCATAGTGACCAGAGAAAAAGTGCTTAAAGGGACATACCCTATAACTGATGTCAAACTAAATAACCTCCAAAACATAAATAATATAATCTTTGAAAGTATTATAACTTAACCTAAAAAAATCATCTATGCATTCCCAGTCATTATCGATAAAATCGGCGGTTTAAAATATACTGCAGTACCGTAAACTATTCAATAATCTATGTAGAGTTGTTTTGTACAATAAATGGGTAGATGCCATTTATCACAGAAAGCCTCTGTATTAAATGTGGTTAAATGGGGTATTTTTCGCAAGAGGTTCTTCTTTGAAATTGTATTTATTTATCATTTAACGTTCATTGAAAACATAATCTATGTTTCGATTATATAATCTGCTAGATGTAGAGAGTGTCTCTGTAATGAATGAAATTGTAGGACTATGTTCTACTAGGTGCGTAGAAGTCTAAGAAGGCCTGGGTGATTAATTACGAAGCAGCTGAATGACAAATCGTTGTATATAATCCGGGTTTATACTAGAAGTAAAATTAATTTTCATTCTAAAACCTTCAGTTAAACTAAAACTTTCGAATCGGTAACAGCTGATTTTTGAACTTTTTATTGCGCTAACTCTTTATATACGAACCTGTTGAAGATTATTTTTACTCCCTTAAAACACAACTTGCCTAATTTTGTTTGTTTTTGTAGTTGTTAATATTAGGCGATACTGGAAGTTTAGTAAATTTTACAACGACTCGTTTACATCACTTGACTTCATTTATTACGATGTCAAACCAAACATATTGACGAGTGCGCACTCGTAAATGTTGTGTGAAAAGTACGCGGGGGAGAATTATAACAGCCAAAAATAGTTCCGGACGTCTTGCATCATATACTTTATAAGGTATATCACACTCAAATTCATCTTTCCTGACATAAGAGAAAATGCTTATAGCATTATTATGTATCCTTTGCGTTTTGGCCTAGAGAACTGTTCAAGTTTTACAAAGAACAAAAAAGTCATGTTGAAACCTCGCAGAGATAATTAAAGACATCTCGCCTAGATACACAATGTAATCGCATTCATACCACAAATTTATCTACTTCCTAATTTTATGAATGTTAATTTATGGAACAAACATGTTTTCTTCTAGTTTGTAAACTGACTTCACTGTGTTCCTTTAATTGTTCGTTTTGTCCTCGTGTGTTTGCTTTGTATGCTGGTGTGTGTTGGTGGTGTATATGTGTGTGTGTACATGATTGTGTGTGTGTCGTGTGTGTGTGTGCGTGTGTGTGTGTGTGTGTGTGTGTGTGTGAGTGTGTGTTGGTGGTGTGCACTTCTGGGTGCTGTGGGGCTCGTTTTGGGGAGGCTGCGTTTTTGGTACGTGGCATTCCCTGTTTGATATTATTTTTGTTTTTTTGTTTCAATCATTTTAATACATTTTTGTAAATTCTGAAACCCGCGATGTCCTATAACTGACCGAAAATGGCGTTACCGCTTGAAGTTCATAAACTAATTATTTTTGTTTTAATCTCATAACTTCTTAACGTCTTTTTTACCACCAAAATAATGTTGGCTTATTACACGGAGAAATCTCACGAAATAACTAATAATTTGTTTTGACAGTCTTTCTCAGGGAGGCGCACTGGTGAAGTGTTTGATCGCTTAACAAGAGCCAAGGACAGTTTACAATTCAATAGACTTACTGATTGTTGCCTATGGTTTGCTGGCTCGATATTTTATCCTATTTACTTGGTCTAGTGTTTCAAAACGATTAAATATACATTTGGTCATACGGCATTCAAAAGTTGATTATCTGATTGTAGTAAAAATTATTTTCCTATAATAAGTTTTGCGCACATTATAAATCTGTAGGACTTGGATATATTTATCTGATTGCATGGTTTTTAGTGTTCAGATGTATGTTATAAGTAAACACATTCTCTAGGGGAAAATGTTATTTGTTGGCATCAATCATAATTTTCAATATTTTTTGATAATTTATATGGTGGGCATTTAAACACGATTTTGTTAAATGCGTCGACAGACAAAGCTGCTTCTTAGCTTTTATAGAATTTTTAATCCATACAATAATGGTCGGTTTGATGTCCTTATGAATTCAGGCCGGCGTGAAGTACAATATTTTATTGGACAAGATAAGTTTTTAAATCATATACATTATCAAATAATTTACCCGATTTGTGTATGAACTGTTGTCGTAAATATTAAAAATCCGAATTGTTCTAAAAAACTTTTTCCTCTTGTAGGTGAGACACTGGATGACAAGCGCAACAATTGTGTCCAAAATCCAAAACCAGTATATGTCTACTCTCATATTCTTACGACAGCCATCGGTCTTGACAAAATATCTTTTAAGTACAATTTAATCCATCTGAACAACAGAAAAACTACATGTAGTAGCAACTAGCACAAAGTGTATCAATGTTCAAAGTAATGTGTCAGTCGCAAAATACCTCATTATACAATGTAATACAAAGATGTACAAATGTACAAACTTAAAAAGACCATGGTAACCGTTGTCTTTTTGCTTCTTTTTTTAAAACAGTCATACGTTTAATGGTCTTGCAAAAGTGGCACTTCATTCTTGCCAAGTTTGAATGTTATAATATACTTTATCTACATGTAATTATTAGATACAATATGAACATTCTTGGTGAAAAATTATACCAATCAGGGTCTTTGTATTTGACCTTAAAAACTTTAAAAAAGGTTCGGCATATCATAAGATTCAAATCAATTTCATTCCTGCACATTAAGATATGAAAATGATTGCAGAACGCGTTCCTTTTTGTATTAACCATTGGCAGATACTTTGTGACATTTTATAAACGCAAACTCGTTATTATATATGACTGATTTTTCATGATTATAAAAGCAAGGCTATAAAGACTAAAAGAATAGATGCAGCGGGTTGCTATGTCAATGTGTAATGTCCAAGGGTTTATATGGCGTATTTGTCGCTGCAATTATGAGTTCGACCTCTTTTGGGATTAAACCTTATTAAGAAGAATGTTCTTAATATTAACAACTTCTTAAGAGATATTGTACACTCATATATATGGTTAAAACACTTTTTGAACCTTTCGGATTAGACATGACATTTATCTTGTAATATATGTTGCTGTTTTCTCTTGTTTTCACTGTCCTATTTACATATATGCTGTGTTTATTCATCATTCTAGACTCTTTCATCATTGTCAGTGGTCAGAGTTAATAAAGGGTATGTTCTGTTCTGTTCTGTTCCTCTTCTGTTCCCTAATCTACGAGGATTAACCTGAAATCTAAGTTTTTAAGTTGCCTAACTACATAAAGTTTTCAGAGCATACTTGACTCCTACAGGAAAGACATCTTGGTGCAGGTGAATTGCCGTCAAAGGTCTTGAATATATACTGTAAAATACAAGAGAATATGATTATTCAGAATTCAGAACAATTATGGATGGAAACAATAAAGAGAATGGGTAATACAATTGTCTTATCTTTTATTTGATAGAGTGATCCTCTATCTAATCATTACCATTGATAATTTAACATATTACATAAACATATATAAGATTGCAGCTATGGAGATAGGAAACTTCTCATTTGCAATGTTATACTGCCCGTTCCTACGTTGATAGATTATTTGCTGTAAAATGTCTTCATGGACTGACAATTGTTTAAGGTGCCCTAGAAATTTGACTTGTATACTGTTGTTGTATTACGCAACTATGAATTAAGAGCTTTGTAAATGTAATATACAAGTTGATTGCAAACTATGTTAAAGTGAGTTAGACAAATGATCGCAAATAAATTAAATGAAGGACTCCGAATTTTTATTTAGGTGTAAACTTTATTAAAATTTTAACAGGAAATTGTAGGCTGAGCTTTTAAGTGACAAGAGCTATAGACCACGTGCAGTTAAGTTAGAACATGAACAGTAAAATCGCTTTGATATCTCAAATGTATGCATGTTTGATTAAAATCGTTGCCAAGTAATTTTATATGGTTAAGGACATTTTAAATATTTCGTTCGCGGACGAAATGAATGAATGAATTTATCATAAATAAACTAAATATTTGCACTAGGACAAGCTAGCTCAGTCTAATATTTTCATGAGGTTAGGCATAATGTGTTTTGGTTGAGGTTTCATTTTTGTATATAAAGAGCACAAATTGAGTATCTCGTACTTTGGCCGGTCCTGGATTTTTTTTACTGAACTCTTAGAAGTAGCTGCTAATCATTTCATCTCTAATCTGATCGGGGAGATATTTGATCTTTTAAATCTTTTTTTATAAGCGCGGTAGTGCTTATATAAGGTTTCAATGTCCTATTAAAAATTCTTCTTAACTTTTATATTAATGAAAGATTAGCAACTGCTGCTTAGTTTTATGTTGTAATATATTCAGTTGTTCCAGTGTAAATCTTGTGCAATATATTTAAGTTATTATGTTCTCATCTATTGTACATTGTGATAAAGTATTTGTGAGCTTATGTTATACTATTAAGTTTCTAATAATTCTAATTGAGAATGGTCACATATATGTATGAATTGTAAAAATCAATTTTATATTCATTGCGCCATTCAAATAACACTCACTAAATATTTCTGTACAAGATCTTTTTTTATTGCCAAATGGATACACTTCAAACCAGTGAGCATGTATTATGAGAAAATTTGGTACGAAATACAATTTAATCTTATATCTGATAATTATAAATCCTCTGTCAGATTTTTCATTGAGTAATATTGACCACAGAAGAATATCAAGTGTTATTTTCATGATTTTATTCCGAATGACTTCCAACCGAAACAGATCAAACGCGTAGGTTCCAATCAACCGCATATTTAATATCAATAACAGTTTCTCTACATCCCAAAACCATTAAAGATAAGAATCAAACAAACCCATTTTTTGCTTAAAACAATATCTCTTACAATGTTTTGGTTGTTTCTTGATAATTATCTGACAATCAAATATACTTCGATAATGTTCCATCTCCAACTGTCTAATGTAATCCAAACCATCCTCAGTCAAGCATTTTTTGTTTATTTTGGACATTAAACCATTGAACATTAATCAGTTTCCCATATCTCACAGGCATGTCAAGTTTACAGACATTGTAAGGCAACATCTCATCTGGTAGTTCTGTAAGCTGGCAAAATTATTTTTCCACTTCGTCTTCTCCAGTGTGACCTGAATCTTACAGTTAAGTAAATCAAAAGTATGAGCTCATCATCCAGTTTTCAAACAGGTTACGAACCCATTGAAATATATGGACTAATATGACAAAGAAATGCAATAACAATTGTTTGTTGTACTTTTGTGACACACGAGGATAAAAACGAAATGACCAGCGACACGGGAAAATTGGCCCTCGGACAAAATACTTGGAAACTAACTTTCTTGTATAATTTGAACAAACAATATTTCAATATCAATATTGGAAAATTTCAGTTACCAACGTCCAGTACATACAAAACTACAACACTTTAAAAAAGTATACCTAAGGCGTCATTGCTCACTCTAAAAATGACGTCATATACACACTTTGACGTCAAAACTCACTTCAATGTACATGGGCAGTAAATTATTCCGGTAATCATTTCCTAACAGCATCATTTATTTTTGGTTACAACATTGTGTACTCTTTCAATATATATCATATCTGGTGAACTATTTCATGTATTCTTTCCACGATATGCCTTTTTTATAGGGTATAGCCAAATCAAAAAAAAAGAATCACTTCAAATCAGTGTTGCCATAGTAATGGTCTTGGAGCATTTTGAAGCAGATAGGATGCTTCTGTTGTGGAAAATATAGTGGCTATCAGTTTTTGGCCTGGGGACTGAAAGTCCCCTAGGCCTTAGTTAGCATACGACATTTCATACACTGCAGACAATAAACTGTGCTATGTGCGAATAACAGCTGTAAACATGCACTATGTGAAAGTAGTGCAAGACAGACAAGATCAATCTTCTGTTTGAATATCGCATATGATAAGAACATATTACAAATAAAAAGAGTACATACAACTTCAAACGATTGCAGAAATGTATATAGCTTAAGGGCTGCATTACACATTTTTTCCGTTTTAGAAATTAATGCGCTGTTAGCTGATTACGGAAGGTAATCAATCATATGCATATCACGGAAAAGTACGAATATTTACGGAAATTTACGGAAACGTACGGAGCTCGATGTAAGAGTTTTTAGTTTGATTTTCAAATTTCCGATGTTATTTCATTAACAACTTTGTTATTTACGAACGATTTCATATATATTTACCTAAAAATAAATTTCTCTAAAGAAGAAATATAATTTACGTACATTCCCGAGAAAGAACTCACGTGATCAAAATCACCCGCCATTTATCGAGGACGCTGCATGTCAAGGCCAAGTGAACGGTTTCACCGGTAACCCAGAATCATTTTTGGTTTTCTCTGTTATACACATTGTACAGTACTGTATATTTATTTCATTGCTGGTATTGCTTTGTTTATTTCTGTTTCAAGGTCTTGTCCTTGGTAAACACTTATTTTCGATCCACATCATCAGATCATATCGCTTGAAGTTGTACAAAGCGCAGATCGAATTATTTTTATTGGTTTAAAAAATTTATAATGTTGACCATGTGATTATTTTTCATTTAACGTACGTTTTATAATAAAACAAACTTCCCTGCCACCCATATATTTGTGAATCATTCATTCTGTGTCATATATTGAATTTCGTCCTCTGCACATTTCGACCCGCGCTTTAGGTAAGGTTCAGCGCAAAACACGTAGGTCAAAAGTTGTTTTTCGAGGAGTTAACCTATAGCCCCCAGGCTTTCAGCGCTCACAGCGCTTTGATTATCATTGGTTTTGCATTTAAAGAGGGTAACAAAAATGTAAAATTGATGGGTTTTTATCAATAACATGTATTGTCGAATAATGTAAAAATTGTCCGAAGGTACATTTTCGCGCGTCGACGGTCAAATAGTATTGTATACGATAATTAATTTACATGAAATTGAACGCTCGTGCATGATGTTTAAAGCATGAAGATGACCACTTATAGCCCCTTGTTCTTCTTAAGATGAGGAATACGACTTGCATTGAAGTGTCTATTGAGACTTTACTAATGCCTAACATGAAGATGTTTTTGGCACATGATTTTGTCATAACTGTAATATCCGACAAACATATAATACTTTTATTTTAATTAATTCTGATATTACGGTCGTCAGTGTTCATCTGGGTAAAGAACTTTAACGTACACAACGTATACCCGGTTTATATGTTTGAATGGACGGGAACGCTGAACCTTACTCCGTAGGTAAATCGTACCAATAATCATGTCAGAAATCAGAAAACACGCTCGCATTTCGGTATTTCAAAAGAAAGTGGTGTAAACAATCAATAATTTAATTTATCAGACTATAATCTTTTTATTTGCCACATTTAAATGTCAAAATATACTTATTTAACGTAACGCGTAACGAAAGTTTCAGGCAGGTCAGAATTTTCACCATTTTACCGCCGTCATGCCGATTTGACAAATATCAGGTGACCATTCCCGAGAAACTTTCCCTGCGGGAAATCGCCGACTGTTCCGATTGAGGTCACGGAAATAAAGTGTATTTCCGTTGAAATAAACAACAGAGGGGTAATATCACCTAAAAACTAAACAAAAGGGCAATTCTAAGCGTTGTTAACTACATGAAAAATGAGCGCGATTTCATCATACGAGATCTAGCGAGAGCAGGTACATTGTATTTAGAACGTCTGTCTTAAATGTAAACACAATGATTTAGGTTTGAAAAATCGATGTTTAATGGTCAATTTTGGTTGTAGAACATCGTAAATGGAATGCAACGATGAATGAATTTGACCCAGGTATGTACATATTTCCCTATTCAACGTACATAAGATGAAAGTTGCATGTCATGTTATTCTGTTAATGCTTAATAGTAATAGGGCTGATCCAAAACTCTAAACCGCACCTGACAAAAAACAAATATAAAAATAGCGGCAATTGAAGTTGTTTTTAAAGCCAGAATTGGTGTTCATCATTCAATTTTCAACTGGTTTGCTTCGTCAGTAGATGTACGGAAAGCTATAACTATTAGAATATTCAAATGTCTATTCAGTGCATTTTCGCCCATACAAAATATTTCAATCATTGTCAGTTACCAAGAGTACCGACGTCGTGTTATTGATTCGTCTTTTTATTGTTTATAGATAAATTGTCGACAAAAAGAAGTGCATTTATCAAAAACGTTTACGGTAAGGGTTTCCAATTACTTTTGACATTTCTAATGTTTCTTTATATTTCTGTCTTATACCTTCAGACCTTTAGACAAAATAAATTTCCAAGGCATCAGCTGAACACTTCTCATTATTGTAAAACCGGGCGTAATCGGAAAGTACTGACAATTTACTACTTTTGACAAATAAACTAACGTTTTGTTTCAAATGTTGCTACGAAATACTTAGTACACATTTCACTTTACATGTAAAGATGACTTTAGAATTATTTAAGCGCAATAAGTGCATCAATACACAATGAAACATCATTGTAGTGAGAATTTGATGCACGCTAAAATGCGTCTTCTTTAGCGGGGAGAATTACAACTGTATTAAAAGTCGAAAAGGATTCACGTTCTCATGATACTTGACGTCGGAATATTATCTATCAGTGTAAGAGACAAACATGAATTGAGTAAGACTGGCGGAAACAGACAAAATGGTTGTGGAAAAGGGTTTTAAACCAACACCTTGACGGTAGAAGGTACTTTGAATTAATTATGTATTGAATTTGATAAAGTTGTGCGGGTTTTTTTTCTGAATAAATTTGTTGAGGTTTCAAAATCTGTTAAAAACCTTAGAATTATGACATTTAAGACCCTAGTCAATACTCGTTTATTAATGAAAAATGGAAAAACCGAAAGCACTTACAAATACATTAATTTTGTGTACGATTTTGCTCCTGCTTCTGCTGACTCTCACAACTTCTCACAGCTTAAAAAATGGCTCTCAAGACTCACTCCAGATGGAATTAACCACAAAGAGAGAGGTAATTTGCAATTTATTGCGGCTTGCCTAAGGACATTTTCACTGGCATTGGTGGAGCTCGGACCCTTCGATCCAGGGGCAACCGTGATATTATTGCTCCATGGCGGCTTCAATATTTCGACAGTTTTCATATGTGTTATTATCTTTGCAAAACATGACATTCATTCTCTTGATAAATGTAAGACATTTAATTCCCGAACCGGTCGTTGTGTTGACTGATATTCGTTTAGGATATTCTTACTGGAAACGACTTTAGTCTCATTTATATCAGATACGTATGCACTCATAAGACTTATAATAGAACAATGTTGTCGCAGCGATTATGCTGACAAACCCTATCAACTACATTGTATTATAATATAAGACAACTAGCAAATTCTGCATGGCCAATTACGCAGTATTCCGTACCGGTAGAGCCAAACTCAACAAACTGCAATTTCCTGCTCAGTAGTACCATTACGTAATCTAAGAACTAAGAATCAGAATAATATCAGTGACCTGGCTCTTATATCTGCATGTATACTACTGATCCCGGGGCCTCTGTTGTTTTGCAATTAGGTATGTTTGACATATTTAAGAAGTTGCAAACTTTATTGAACATTACATGACATGAGTGACTCAAGTGGTTTAGTTTGAATTCGAGAAAGTGAGAGCTTGTGAATGCAAAGCCGTATATTGCC
The DNA here is from genome assembly GCA_022818135.1 of Saxidomus purpurata. Lineage (NCBI taxonomy): Eukaryota > Metazoa > Mollusca > Bivalvia > Venerida > Veneridae > Saxidomus > Saxidomus purpurata. The sequence continues at coordinate 16,909,811 of JAFMSR010000008.1, forward strand.
TTAAGATGATGACTGGCCTAATATCTCATTGTAATGTTTGTATATAGTATATTCACTACAGGAAAGCATATTTTTATTTATATACCTCGCATTTTAATGTCAACTTTGAGTCTCGACTACCAGTTATTAACACAGAAAGGTGAATCCGTTAAATGTAATAAAAAGGAACTTAATCATGTGTCTATCACTTCTTCATCCAAGATACTGTCAAATGCTCATAAATATCACCAGAAGCTTTTTAATTAGCGTATGCAGTGCTTTTAAACAGCCTATAGCCACAATTGAGGTTATTATAATGCAGACTGGAGAGATGTCTTATAATGTGGTAAGCACATTTACTTGTAGTATCTCATTTAATACGAAAGCCGAGTCAACAGCTGGATTAAAAGTCGAAAGTCACCTTTAAAGAACGAAAAGACGAAGTATGTATTTTTTTTCTGAATATGAAAAACACGCTTTTACACTCGTTAAGGACTCGTCGATTTGTTTGTATCACACAAATAAAGTGCAAAACTGTATTTTCATACTTTTCTTTATTTTTAGGTATCAAAGAAATCACATACTGTATGGCGCATTAAATCTGCGGTGCCGAATGTTGGCGTCAGCCGCCAAATAAAAACCTTGACATAAATGTTTGTGCCATTACAGACTGATTAAATAAGAACTTGTATAGTGTATCATTACATGTATTTAATTTTTTGCAGTGGCTTATAACTATTGTGCTTTTTAATGACGGTGTTTTTTGGTACAACCAATGGTGACCGCCAATAAAGCCAAAATAAAAACCCCGCCAGAAGTAACATTTATACAGTAGTGTTCACTCAACACTGCAAATGATAGTTTCAAGGTTATTTCTGCCTAGTTTGGCATACATATTTAACCGAACCTACCATTATTACTCCTGGGAATTCATTTTTAACCATTTTCTTTAAAGTGCAGACGCATTTTTGGATATGTATTGTCTACTATATAACAATTATGTGGATGGTTTCTTTCGCTTTGAGTACTTAGTCTAAGCCAAATGACAGAAATGTCATTGAATTTTCTGACGTTGTGATTTATAATATTAGCTGTTAAGAAACCGCATTTTCTGCACTATGTTTTATATCATTTAACCCTTATATCATTTTCCTTTGACGAAAATATGAAAATGTGTGTTAGTTGTCAATCTAAAACATTTTAATTTGATATTTGTAAAGTCATGGTTTCTTACCAATAGCTCCTTTCTCAACGGCATTAAAAGGAGCACACATTAAAAAAGCTTACACTGATACATGTAACAGCCAGACTGTTTACCTTTCGAGTTTGGGACCTTAGTTTAAACATATCGATATGCATCATTCTATTTGATATGAAGCATCTTCTGTAAAAAGCGTGTACAATATTTTCAGACAATAATCTCTGGACATATCTAGTGCTCTTACGTTTGATGATTTTTAAGTTTTATATCAGTCAATAAATATCATATTAACCAGTTTCCGTATGTTATTCATGATTCACCGAATATTTTCTATGTATTACAAGGGTCTAGCGGGCTTAACTCAGGCATTTGTATTTGCTGTCAAATAGTTAAGTGTATGTCGTCTGCACAAGTCCATATACTTCACAATGCGATGTTTAATAGGAAAGTCAAAACATCAGAACTCGTATGTTGTAAATAGTGAAATCTCAGTGAATGGAAATAGCATCCAAAAGCACATGCAAAGTGTTCGCTTAAAAATTTGATCGCAGTTACACATATCTGAGAAATACACCCAGCAACACATGAAAACATTTTTAAAACAAATTGGTTTATAGGTAATTCTTTTTATAAGTACAATGTATTCAATAAATAGGATAGATAATGTGTAATACGCATATTTTGAAAGAGGAAGGTACATAACCTCAAATCTTGTTAAGTCGCGGGTAGCTCAGGAAATGCGGTAACTGACCTTTAAAAGTAGTTTGAGATAGATGCAGTAGTGTTTGTTTCATTTATTTATTTTCTTACTGACACTCATACAGTGTAGAATATATCATTTATACGTTTATATACAGATAAGGTGACCATCTCCATTTTCAACGATCGTTATGTTCATTTCAGTGTGCATAATCAGAAACACGAAGAAACGTTTGTGGCACACCAGAGACTTAATTAGAATAAATGACTTTTACAAAGCCTTTAAGACAACTCATTCTTATGATTACAAGACAGAAATGCGTGCGAATGACTTTCCCTCTTACTTAATGTAATAAGCTAAGTCTGCTTACCCTACCGCTAGACACTCTACAAAGAAAATCGAATATCCCTCACTTCCATTATATAACTTTTTTCGGTTAACAACGAGGTAAATATATGTTAAATAGTAATTCTAACATTTATATACCAAAAATTGATATGCATGTATTTTCCGCAAAAAATCATCGACAAATCCGTCATAACAGATCAAGTAAATGTAGAAATATGTTTAAGTATCATGGTTTGTAAGGGCGTTTCCTGTTGGTCCATAGAAAGTGCTTGCATGCTTTATAATTGAATCGTTGCGTCTTGTAACATGTGTAATGCAGTGACGTCAAATAAATTACGTCGCATACAACATCTATATCGCGCTAATTAGAGTTTTTCCTTCAATTTTATAATTAACGTCTTTTAAAATTAAGTGTAATAGTGTGGGTTAGTTCCCAAAAGTATATAATTAATTAAAGCATTGAACGTACTAATGGGACGGTTTTGTTGGCATGTGTTCATAAAGTTTAAGCAAGCAATACTGAAATGTTCAACTCAAAGTGAAATACCAAAATTTTCACTCCAAGACGTGAAAATGATCACTCAAAAGTCCAAGACGTGAATGTGATCATTCATTTATTATGTGAAATTCTGTTCACTCACTTATTAGGATTTTAAATGCTAAATGAAAAGAGACCCTACTGCTCAAATCCAAGACGTTGAAATGTGAACTAGAGATAGCGGTCAATGTCAAGGAAATCAAAACTTATTTACAATTCTCGCAAACTTTTGTTTCAGATTGCAAATTTGTAAATGGACGTGCAATAATCCAGCGCTCAAAATGTGGTACTAAAGAGCTATATTAGCTCGGCAAACCACTGATGTATGAGGTTTGCTGCCTACAACCATTACAGTAGTAGTTTAACTTCCGTGATATAACTTTGTATATTCAGATCAAATCACGACTACTTTTAAATTATTTCACTTGTTTTCTTGATTTTGCACAATCACTAAAATTTGATAATAATCATTTGAATTTTGTCGTCCTTTATGATCAGCCATATTTTTTCACAACTGCTGCGAATGTAAATGCCAAATGGAGAATAAATTTTTAAACCAAATACGGATAACTTTAGGTCTAAGTGAACTATGACAAGTAGCTTAAATTCAGATTACGTGTGGAACACAATACGCTTTCGAAGACAAATAACAAAAGTCCAAGTTCCTGGTTCCGTTAAGTAAAATTTTCTCGGAAAAAAGCACGAACAAAAACAAAACAAACACTGCAACAGACAAACACAAAGAACACTACTTATACATACATGTAGCAATTTAACAGCAGTGAATGCGAGCTCGCGTACACTGGTCTACACTGTGATCGAAAGATTACCGGTGTCGTGTACTTTCCGGTAATTGATACAGGTTAAAATTATCAATTTATATATTTATCAATTTCTTAAAATAAATACGCACTGTGTGTAAATATAGCGATGTTTATAATAAATCGCTATCCATCAAAAAGTGTCTATTAAATGCGCTTTGGTTTTGAACTTTAAATAAAAAAATCCATACAAAGCAGGCCACTTTTAATTACATGTTCCTTTATACAGAGTGAAAACACATGACGCCATTTCGGCATAAAAAGTGTTTTACAACAATCTTAAATTTCCTTTTTTTGTTAAGCGCTAAATGCTGCTTTAGGGACAAGATGGAGCAATCACTTTTAGATTGCAAGTTTAAACCTTTCATTCAATAGATATGCGTTTACTGTCAAGACATTTTGCAATATACAAACGCATTATCACTTTCAACAGTTTTATATGCAGCTATGGTACTACATTAATGGGACAGACAAGTCAGACATAAAGTTGACTTTAAATTGAATAACTTGTAAATCGGTGTATGAAATGTGAAACCATAAAGGATTGACACTTTCCAAAGTTATGGATCATGGAGGCGGATGTCACAGTGCTCTAATTGAATATTAATGCAGGTTAAACTGCTAGGTTAAAACCATATTAAAACATAATAATTTACACTGATAAAATAAATAAATAAATTTATATCAATTTAAAAAATAAATTAAATCTGTTAATTTGCATAATTCCTTAATCTTATATTTCTCACAACTCTTCTAATTTGCATTCGATTTTAAAAATTCTTTCAACGATGTGTTCATGGTAACCCTAATATTTTGACTACTGTTCCTCTGTAAAGAAACACATCGCCTCTGTCATCGGTTTTTAGAAGCATGCTCTCGGCTATATACATGTCATTAAGGTCGTTTACTTCATTTCGCAGCTGATGCGTTTATGTACTCATTAGTATACACCTAGTATTATCTACAATATTTTATTTTCAGTTTTATGAGCAGAACAGCGTTCCATAGCTAACGAGATGCAATTTCTGCTTAATGGAATCAACTGTATTATTATAAAAAAATTCAGACCCTAATAGCTGTACCACAAATTATATCCTGAAACATTAACGCAGTAATTATATTTAATCTGATGATTGGTTCGATTATAACTTTTCATTTACGCGTGTATGGTAAAAATGTAAATTAATTGCAAAACATCTTATAATGTGATATAAAGACATAGTCAGCGAAGAACTAAATGTTGGATAAACAAGACTATAATTGTTGTTGACAGCTAAAATACAACGACGGTCATCTCTGACCTATTCCATCTTAAAATGGGGGTCAAGCTTCGGATTTATCTACAATAAACTTTAAACGTACAAAAGGCCTAGCACTATTATCGGAATTTGGCTTTGGACAGATAGCCATGCGGATACGAACAGGGCATTTTATATTTAAGAATTGGAGATGCAGTTAACACTACTGTCTAGTGTTTTTTTTTTCATCCGCGCTATACCGAAAGTTCATTATAATGCGACAGAATAAGTACCCGATAAAATGTTTTTTTCTGCACGAATAATACTAATTTAATGAAAATCATCACGTGCGTGAAGAGTTTTACATTTTAAACTATAAAATGCAAACAAATAATACGTAACAACTATCCTTTGATTGCGTAATAAACTTGTTGAATAAAACAAAGGATAGCCGAAAACATTGTATTGCTGAAGTTTCCAAATTACAAATGTAATATATATAACTGGTGAGATTCGAACCTGGAACGTTAGCTTTCAAGCGTTTCATACCTTACCTTTGTGCCACTGTGTAAGAGTACACTCGTCTCATCAGGATCAAGATATAATTATTAAAGTAACATGATCACCACTATATTATAAAAGTGCAGGCGCGGCACGTAGATCTATAGTAATCAAGATTTCGAGATATATCAGCTTGCGAAAACTGAAGAAGGATAAGAGACTACAGTTTAATAGCCCACACTTCCCTGTTAAAAATCAAGTTTAAATGATTCAATAGTCAGAATTTCAACACCTTTCGTAACTTTATACCTTTACTTTAAGTTTTGTTTATAAATCTTAAATATTGAATGTACTGAATCAGATATAGATTGAGGAAGAGTTTTCATTTTTATCAATACACCGTCATCTTTGAAGCATATCTGTTTCAATGTTTAAAAAGAGATTGAAAAATCTGTTTCTCTTTTTACTACATACATTTTGAACAATGTACATGACCTTCTACCTGAGTTTCCGAAAATACAGGGCATTCTAGATAAGATAAGACGGGAGCTTTCACCCAAGCTGAATAAAACGCAAGTGCGCACAAAAGATTGGATAAATATCCAGATTATTTTCCATCCGCCACCAAGTAAGTCTACTTAGCCCTATTAAAACAAAAAGAATCACTGTAGGCAATTGACTGATATAAAACTGTATAGTGGTCAACACCTTTTTTTTAATCGAATGAGTACGATAGTTTCATGCAAAGTAGAAAGTTAGTTTATAGTTTATACTAATTTATTTTAGCTCGATTGTGAAGAAAGATTTCAGCTTATCGGGTCACTCTCGAGTCTGCTTCCTGGAAAATCAAGCACTTATGTCATACGAGGAGGTACCGTCGTGACCTTGGTTGGGCTGAAACCCGCAACCTCCGGGATAAGCTGCAGACACCAAAACCTCTACACCAAAGTTCGTAACATTAGCAACCGTTGAATAGATATTGAAGATATATGTTTATTGGTTTAAAGACAATTCTACATATACAACCTTTTGGATCATTCATTACATTATTATTTAATATTTGTTGCTTCTATCTTTTTTTATCATTGTAACCACTAAATCGATCACATTACAAATGGCCAGAGATAAACAAGGTTCTGTTCTGTTATACTATGTTCCTTTTATGTTCTCTTACATATGAAGATTGATCTGAAATCTAAGTTTTCAGTTGCCTAAAAACATAAAGCAAGCCTAATCCTAAAGGAAACGACATTTGAAAATGTACGAATGACCGTCAGAATTGACTGGTAAGTTCATGATAAAAATGAAAATTGTTTAATACTTACTCGATCCCTGGATTACAAGTCCTGCGTGTTAACCACTGGACCACGGATCCGCTCCTGCCCATGAAGTTTGATTTTTGTATTTTTATTTATTCCCGTCTTTTCGTTTTAACTGGCCAGGACCAACGTGCAAACAAGCTAAAACATTGTTGTACAGTTAAATCAGTGAAGGGGTCACACACGGTAAAGGAAACACGCTGCCAATTATTTGTATAACAAAGTGAAAAACGGTAGAAGCTATCTTTAACAATACAGTAAGGAAGGAATTAGACGAAATGATATGAACAGGTGTTGTACTGAATATGATTTTGAACATCTTTGAGGATGACACATGATAAAAGTCTCATAAATTTGCGACGAGTAGACATCTGTTTTTGAAAAAATGAGGACCATAATGAAATATTGCTAGTACATGCAAATAAAACAAAAACCACAGAAAATTCAGATTATATTCGGATTATAGACCGTCATATAAATAACATACACTACGTATTTCTTTACAAGATCTATAAGAATTGTATACTCTTCAAAACAATGAACATGTACTTTTGAGAAAACTCTAAAATACCTGTTAATTAATCAATATAACGTTCTCTAAAATTTGGTAAATGTATTTGACTTTATTAGTCGATTAAAATTTCAACAAATTTTATATAAATCCTTGGATTTTTCATAGACTTATACGATTTTATCTACAACAGCAAATTTCAAAGTGCTATTTTCATGATTTCATTCCAGATGAAAATAAAAAACCAAAAACCAAAAAAACCGCAAAGGTTTCAATCAGTCACATATGTAATACAAATAATGCTTTCTAAGACAGCTCTACTACCATTGCAATTAAAATTAAAATCAAACAAACCCATCTGTTTTCTGCTTAACATGAGGTATCTTTTTACAAGGTCGTTTCCTATAATTGTCTAACATGTAGTACACTTTGATAATGTCCGATCTGAAACTGTCAGATTTCGTCTAAAACAGCCAAAATAGGCGTTTTATAGGCTGTTTCATTATGTCAGGATGAATTATTTTGAACGCTTGATATCCGTCGTTCGTCGTACGTCGGCATCAATTTAAAGCGACAAACTACATCTTCCCTGAAACCCCTTTTGCCACAAGGAAAAACAATGAGAATCTTCTTCTCTAAAACTACTGATCTGGATTTCACTGAATCTGGCAAAAAAGTTCACCCAATCACTCTCTACCAACGTTATTGACATGAATTTAACTCACAGAGACTGTTCTCTCTATATCATGTACATGTATATAGAAACTTAAAATGTCTTCTTCTCTGAAACCACTTGTCAGAATTTAATAAATTTCAAACAAGAGCTGTCCCTCACAAGTGACCAATGCCCCGGAAATAGGTGTCTCACAGTCTGTGTCATCTCCATGTGCTCAACAATTGTGCCATGTTATTTTAAAATCCGTCCCTGTATTACAGAATTAACATATATACAGTATTACATTACTTTTAAACTCTAAGTATGACCCTGACCTTTAAGGTAGAGACATGGGTCTTGCACGCGACACATCGTCTTGACGTGCTCAACGTTTGTGCCAAGTTATTTTAAAATAAATCAATGTATGACAAAGTTACAGCCAGAACACAAATGTGTGCATAAATACAGGTTTCCATTCTTCAAACTTCGAGTTTTTTTACCTTTGATGTAAGGACATGGGTTTTGCAGGCAACACGTCGTCTTGATGTGCTGAAGATTTGTGCCAAGTTTTTTTTAATCCTTCAATGTATGACAAAGTTACAGTCCTTACATGAATGTATGCATTTATACAGGATTCCATTATCTTCAAACTCTGAGTGTGATCTTGACCTTTAAGGTAGGGACACGGTTTTTGGAAGCGACATGTCGCTTTATGTGCTGAACATTGTTGCAAAGTTATTTCAAAATCCTTCAATGCACGACGAAGTTACTGTCCCGACATGAATTTGTGCATATTTACAGGATTCTATTACTTGCTAACTCGAAGTGTGACCCTGACCTTTGAGGCAGAGACATGCAAATTGCACGCGGCACGTCGTCTTGATGTGCTGAACGTTTGTGCCAAGTTATTTAAAAATCCTTCAATGAAAGTTACAGTCCGGACACGAAAAAAATGTAAAGCGGACGAACGGACTGACGGATTTTGTAAGATTATCCCTTTGATCTGTCTTTGATCTTTTTTAACCCCACAATAGAATTATTTCACCCCACAATGCCGTATTTAACCCCATGTCAACGGAAAGAACTGATACAACCTCACAATGCTACGTTGTGCTCAAACCCTTACCAAATAATGTCTACTGAGCATGTACGGATAGACAGACAGACAGACGGACGGTGCGATTTAAATATGCCACCTTTCGGGAGGGGGGGGGGGTTAAAATATGATAACCTTATGACTTTCTACCATCATTTCTATTAATGAAGATGACCCTTCACGCCAAGTCGTGTGAGGCTGTTTTATCTATCTAATCTAAATAGACACTTAAATAATCTTATTCTCTTAAACAAGTAGTCAGAATTCAATTATATTTGATAAATATGCTCACCTAACGACTCTTTACCAAAAGAGCTAAAATGAATTTGAATTCGTGGTACTATGTTCTATATATATTCTGTGAAGAAACTTAAAGATCTTCTTAAATTATAATCACATGACCGACTACCAAGATCGCTGAAGTGAAGATAATTCCCATGAAGTTCACAGTGGGCTGGAAATGTTTTCTTTATATAATGTTAAAACGAATTAAATCTTGAGAATCCGATGTTAGAATTTAATTTTATTACATGATATGTGTTATATATAGTCAGAATTACTTAAAGCTTTTAACCGATATCGCGACTTCTATATTGTTTGCATTACTCCTGCTACTTGTTAAAAATATATATGTAACCTTTTGGCAGGTCTAATGTTGAAGAGGAGGTAATTCTTAAGTTAACAACATATATTTTATCATGTAATAGTGTCAATAGTCAGTGAAATGCAACTTTACTCGGTTCAAAATCCTTCAATGCACGACGAAGTTACTGTCCCGACATGAATTTGTGCATATTTACAGGATTCTATTACTTGCTAACTCGAAGTGTGACCCTGACCTTTGAGGCAGAGACATGCAAATTGCACGCGGCACGTCGTCTTGATGTGCTGAACGTTTGTGCCAAGTTATTTAAAAATCCTTCAATGAAAGTTACAGTCCGGACACGAAAAAAATGTAAAGCGGACGAACGGACTGACGGATTTTGTAAGATTATCCCTTTGATCTGTCTTTGATCTTTTTTAACCCCACAATAGAATTATTTCACCCCACAATACCGTATTTAACCCCATGTCAACGGAAAGAACTGATACAACCTCACAATGCTACGTTGTGCTCAAACCCTTACCAAATAATGTCTACTGAGCATGTACGGATAGACAAACAGACAGACAGACGGACGGTGCGATTTAAATATGCCACCTTTCGGGAGGGGGGGGTTAAAATATGATAACCTTATGACTTTCTACCATCATTTCTATTAATGAAGATGACCCTTCACGCCAAGTCGTGTGAGGCTGTTTTATCTATCTAATCTAAATAGACACTTAAATAATCTTATTCTCTTAAACAAGTAGTCAGAATTCAATTATATTTGATAAATATGCTCACCTAACGACTCTTTACCAAAAGAGCTAAAATGAATTTGAATTCGTGGTACTATGTTCTATATATATTCTGTGAAGAAACTTAAAGATCTTCTTAAATTATAATCACATGACCGACTACCAAGATCGCTGAAGTGAAGATAATTCCCATGAAGTTCACAGTGGGCTGGAAATGTTTTCTTTATATAATGTTAAAACGAATTAAATCTTGAGAATCCGATGTTAGAATTTAATTTTATTACATGATATGTGTTATATATAGTCAGAATTACTTAAAGCTTTTAACCGATATCGCGACTTCTATATTGTTTGCATTACTCCTGCTACTTGTTAAAAATATATATGTAACCTTTTGGCAGGTCTAATGTTGAAGAGGAGGTAATTCTTAAGTTAACAACATATATTTTATCATGTAATAGTGTCAATAGTCAGTGAAATGCAACTTTACTCGGTAAAAAGAAGTATTGCGACAAGGCAAATATTTATATGTCAAATGAAATATATATCACTTTTGTCCTCACTTTTTACTGCTATAAATGACGCGGGGGTCGTCACTAAAAAGTTAGAACAATGGCGGTTTCTTTTTTTAAATGTTTGTTTTAAATTTTAATGTAAGAAAGTTAGAATAGATTAAATCTTTGTTAATAAAGATGTGTAAAAAGAATGCATCACAGTTGTTATTATTGTCTATGTCCTTCTTCATGTCCCAATCGCCGCCAAACCGCTATTTTTCTGAATCATCACTCAAAAGTTAGAAAATGGCGGTTTTAATTTGGTTTAACATTAGTTTTTAGTTTGAAATATCAATATAATACACACATTCAGCCATTCTAGAGATACTCAGAACTATACGCTTTTTTCGCAAGGCCTTTTTACCGTCATATCATTGGTAAACTATAGGTTAACCACTTAAACTAGTTTTGACTTGTTTCAGTTTCGAACTAGTTCAAGAACAGAGGTGCATACATTTTCCCAGCTTGTTGTCAGCTGATAATGGCTCCCCTGCCTTTTCCATAGAATTCTTGTATTTCTCTTGAAAATATTACAAAGGCTTGGAACCATTTCTTCTTCAATGACTTCCTCTTTCAGCATGAGAATGATTGGCTTATCCATTCTTAGGGCGTGGTCAAACTCCATCCGGCAGAAGTCACTAGAACAGAAACTTGGCGATAAAATGAGAATAACAACAGAACATTGTCCTAAACATCGAACCATTTCATCATTGATTGGTCTGCCAAGGCGGAAATTTTTGTCACCGTATGTTACTAAATCCCTGTTAGTTCCGATTTTGTTCTTTAGATGTTGATTCAAAGGATGGTAAACGTAGTTCCGCATAAAGTTATAGTCATCACTGCTAAAACATAGAAACACAACAAATTCTGTAACCATTGCATTTTCTTGAATGAGTGAGTCGCATCCGCTCCTCCATGTCAGCCTCGTACTTCTTGCGACGTCTGTACTTGACAATGCTGCAAATGACAGTGACTAGTAAACTAAGTGATATGACAGGAATAAATGTTCCTAGTAGAGCGATAGTTCTTATACGCTTTTGTTTGTCACATAGTGTCTGTACTAAGTTCAAAGCTGCTTGATCTAGTGGGGTTTTTAGGTAGTCGTCATTGCTGCATACCAAGTCTTGGTTAGAGTGAATAACAAAATGGCTTGTTACAAACCACTGAATTGATTCGAACGTATCACACGTTGAGCAGGAAATTGGATTACGTCTTAAGTCGAAAACTTTGGAAACATTTATGGGTTTGAATGATCTGAGGTTGATAATGGAAGATTGATCAAGAACTGAGATTCTGTTGTACTGAAGGTTTACAAGCGTGAGATTCTTCAGGTCCCATAGATTGAACTGGACTTGTGTCAGCTTATTGTATGATAAATCTATTATTCTAAGCATCTGATTGTCTTTGAACATTTCAGCTGGAATATCGGTTAACCCATTTTGCATTAAATAGACTTCTTGTAGGTTTGGGTACAGACTGCAAAGTCGTGAAAATGATGAACAGTTTCTTTTGAACATTGTGCTCAGTTTGTTGTTAGAAAGGTCGAATATCTTGAGGCTGTAACAACATGTACATATATTCGGTTGAAGAAATGTCATGCCATTATATGCTAGGTTGATGGTCTCCAATGAGGAATAGGTACATGGTATGAGCATGTCTAAGTACCTTAGTTTATTATGTTTCAGTATAATCTCTTTTGTTTTCCAGACCTCATATTTAGTATTTTGCAATAAAATGGTTATATTGTACATGTCTATTTGTTTTTGAGAATGGTAAATGTTAGAGAAATCCAAAGTGTCTATATTTGTGAGAGGTGTCGTATTGTTCATATCAAGAGGAAATACAAGGTTTGACATGGGTAAAAATTTTATGAACCGAAACATATTTATTGGCAACACAGCAGAGCTAACGTTAAGTACCCTGAGCTGTTTAAACTTTAAAGACTGAATTTCGTCTGTATTTATGTGATTCACTTGAATACCAGATATACTGAAATATCGCAGTGAATTCCTATATATTCCTCTTACATACTGCATTACAACAGTTTTGACATTTATTTTATGTACATCTAACTGTTTTAGTGGTTTAGAAGAGACGGCATCAAAAAATGATTTGCCGAATACTACACCACGTCCTTCGTCAATGTTTATGTAGGTCATTGACAGGTATTGAAGGTTGGACAATGTGTCGGAGCCATTAAGTGCTTTGATTATGTTATCAAGCTTTTATTTATCACATTTGAAAAAGTTTAAAACTTTGAGGTGGCCAAGTCCACTGAACGATCCGTAATCCAATCCTTCAAAGGAAGTGGAAGTAATGTAAAATTCTTCTAAACTTTTAAGATTTTCCATAGCGTGTGGTTCAATTGTTTCTATGTACTTTTCTAAAGGTTGTTTGGAAGGCTGAAATATGAGGTTAACCTCAGGTTTAATGTATGTCAGTACATTTGCACTATCTTGATCACGTATTTCCATTCTGTAAGTACGGGTTTTATTCTGATTTGAGTATATACCATTCGGATGCCTTTTCGTTTTGAGTTCTGGAGTTCTTGCGATGGTCATGTATTTGACAATATTCGAATTTTCCCCAGAAAAAGTTTCTTTCTGAATACTTTCCACATTTTGAACATCCTGTAGGACGATTCTGGTAACATTGTCTGGAAGGTCACGTGGTATATAATGGCAGGTTAAACTCTCCTTATATCGTACACATCCTTTTTGTAAAATTTCTGAATCATATTGTCTAATGTTTAATACAACCACTATCAGCCCAGTTAAGTATAACTGTGCGGTTGTCTCCATTTCTGTCATATACCTTTGTTAATTACTCAAGTTTAAATATTTCTATAGTGAGCAAGTTATATATAACACTGAGCCAAATGTTTGCAAAAATCCCCCTTTCCTTTATACATATTCCATGAAAAGAGAAGTATGTTTGTCATACAGGAGAATTGTGTGTTTAAAAAGAATTATATTGATGGTAAAATTCTTTAAATAGAGACACTTACACTGTAACAATGCTTAACATGAAATGCAATAGCCACCACACAATAACTACTGCATTTTTCATTGTTATCATGCGGTTTCACAGGTAGATGTCAATTGAGATGAAGTAGATACCTAATGTTATTTAGTTGTTCTTTTGAAACACTGGTATGATTACGTTTGTCACACAAAGGTCGCACACATTTTCTTTTTAATGCCCCAAAAAGATACTTGCGTATTGTACGAGATATTTTTTCAAATAATTGTTTTAAGTGTATAGATGTATTTCAAGTTATAGAAGTTTCATTGCAGAACCTGTCTGTTCCAACACAGATGTCCGCATATTGGCAACAATATATATCTCTTTTCATTGACAATATATTTTTCTGTCTTACAAAAATATGTCTGCAATCTTTTAGAGATACATGCATACTCAAAGGCAAAAGTTCTGTAGTAGCAAACAGTGCAGATCATGACCAAATTGAACAAGTGTATACAATGATCATGATCTGCACTTGGTGTAAAGGCATTGTAACTCACCACCAGGTTGGTAAGGGCTAATAGAGTAAACCACTAGTCATGCAGGAATCATTTATCATTACACCTACCTTGTCAATACATTGAAATGGATATTGTATGCAATTAAGGGGAGCAGTAAATAAACTTATGTTAGATAAGCAGATGCACTTATGTCCTCTGTAACATCTTGAGTTTAAAAGTTGTTTGATAAATCAGAATTGGTATGCCCCCCGAAGGTGAGCATAGTGAATGCCTTTAAAGATGGGCATATTAAAATCGCATCGTCCGTCTGTCTGTCCGTGAGTCCGTCCGTGCGTCCGTTCTTACATCTTTTTCGTGTACGGGCTGTAACTGCGTCATGCATTTAAGGATTTTAAAACAAATTCGTATAAATGTTCAGCACATCAAGACGAAGTGTCGCTAGCAAGACCCTCATCCCTGCCTCGAAAGTCAAGGTCACACTTTGAGTTTAAGGGTAATTGAATCCTGTATAAATGCGGACTGTTACCTTGTCACGCATTGATTAATTTAAAATAGCTTAGCACAAATATTAATCACAAAATGACGACTCGTCGCATACAATGTACAACATCAATGACCCTAATTGAAAAGTCAAGGTCACACTTAAAGTGGAATTATGCACATTTTTTTCAAGTAAAAATCCAGCTGAAAGCAGAGGGTAGAGGAAATAATAGCTTTTAACCCAATACAAGAAACTCTTCCTGCTACCAGTACGAAATAATAACTTTCCAAATACTATTTTCCCTATTTTGACTGGGAGAGTCAATTTAAGAAATAAACAACTGCATGCAGGAGTTGCTTCCCTTCCACTGCTGAAATCTCTACCGGCAACAATACAATAACACAAGGGAGATCACTGCCAAGAAAGAAATTATTATTTTATTAGTCCATCTTTTTTATTTCTAAAGCACCAACTTCAAATACTAATGCGGCATTATCATTAGTTTAACACATTTAAATGCACAGCAACCGAAAATTGCTTTTATAAAACTCTCACCAAAAAATACACTATGTGCAGTAAGATGCGCATAATGTCACTTTAAAGTTTAAAGGTAATGGAATACTGTATACATGTACAAAGTTACTCTGTCATGCATTGAATGATTCTAAAATTACATGCACAATTGTTAAGCACGTTGAAATGACATGCCATGTACAAGTCCCGCGTTATGAACTTGGAGATCAAGGTTACACTTAAATGTCAGAAATTAAGAATCCTGTTTATATACTCAATGTTCATGTCCGGATTGTAACTCTGTGATACATTGAATGATTTTAAAATGAATTGGAATAAATGTTCAGAACATGGGGATAAAGTGATATGCGCAAGTACCGGATCCACACACTGAACGTCGAGGACACAGAGGGGCAAGTGAAGATAGTGTTCATTTTGCTTAAGAGTAAGAACATTGTGCAATTTTACCAAGGATTACTTCTTGCCTAGATATGAAAATGCTCAACGATTGCAACTTATTGAAAAAAGTACTGTAATTGTTTTGCCCTAGTTAAGTGTCACTGTAGAATGCTATGAGAACGATTGTATTTAAATTTTAATATAATAGGGTTGTATTCCGCCCGAATGGCTTTGCATGGATCTCACACGAGACTCGAGAGCTGAATTGTCGTAGAAGCCATGCCTTGATGTAGTTATTTTGCGCAGGTTGCGCAGAGTGGATCGTGTTTTGACCAGCCATTTCCTTCATTAAACAATCCAAAGTGTGTTCACCAAGCACTGATTGTTGTACCAGATGTCTGTTCTGGCCTTCTGTTGTGGTTTATGCCCATATAGCATGGAGACTCGGGAGCCAATGTCTCTATGGGACGTCGTCGCATTAATTCCTTCTAAGCATTTACAGGAAACTCTTCACATTGAATAACATGATCGTACTGCTTTAATATGGATGCAGGTTAGTTTGAATGACTTGAGGCACCTGCTCCTGCTCTTGCTTTACTGCAATGCTCATTAAATTCAAGGTATTCTATTCTTGTACATCTACTTTCAGAGTTACATCACCCCAGCGCGGCATTCGGGCAGGTTAATGTGAATGATTTGAGGCACCTGCTATGCTCATTAAATTCAAGGTATTCCATTCCTTGTACATCAACTTTCAGAGTTACATCACCCCAGCGCGGCATTCGAGCGGCTTCCTTTGTCACTCATTTTCAGTTGGTTTCGTTTGGATGCAAGGACAGCCCTTGAGGTAGAATATTCACGGTCTTTAACCATACTAAAGGAAAATTGTTTTTCACGTAGATACCGATTAGTTCCTCGAAAGTATCTAGTGAGTGTGTCAGGTTCGTTTTGAAATCCATCGGCCTTTCTAATGGACAGTAGGAATGAGTCAGTGTAGTTATAGAACTCAACCATAGGACTGCCGTCTCTGCTTACATTTAGCAACAACCTAAACAGATTAATAATTGAGAAGGAATGCCAAAAGTTACCTGATAACTGCAAAAAATGAGAAACGCTCTCTAAGAAAACAAAACATATGTGTGTTTTCGGTTTTCCCGACAGACCTTAGCTATTACTTCCGACCTCCAACTTTTAGAAAATGATCAAAAGGACCAGCTTACAAGTGATTTTGAGTGAAAAACGCAAAATAAAATGAACGAAATACTGACCGACCGACCTTAATGTTTTGGCAAGGAGACCGGAAACACGCTATGTTTGCCCAATATGAGTATTTGAAGTGCTCATGAGACTTTAATAAGGGACATTTTTCTTGGAATGGCTCATATGTATTTATGAGGATTTAAGATCTTAAGTCAACGTACTTATGTAATAAATTTTGCATAGATCTGATATTTTATAGCCATAATATTCGATAAGTTTGAAGTATTTACGTTTATCCATATACTTGGTCATTAATGTACATGTATGTATCACTGGAACTGCAAGACAGCAGATTAAGTTTTCTTGACTGTATATGGAATTTGTCATCTCATTCGCAAACTTTTCCCTGTGAGAGTCGTTCAGTGCAATACATATTGGCTGTTTGCAGACACTTTTCCAAGTATTTTGTTTAAATGCAAAGTCTGCAGTTGCAATATTTACTTGATTGTCATAATTGAGCTGATTTTTAGTTTCAATTTCTGACAGAACATCCTGTTTATCAAGCAATATTTAATGAAGTTGATCAGAGAATCCGGTGCAAAACAATTCTAGAAAATCTATGGTGTTACATGTAAGGTCAATATCTGTTGACATTTTGTGTTTCTACTACATAATTTGACAGCAGACGAATATTTGTAAACAATCTGAGAAGAAATTATAATACATGTGTCAAGTCATAGAACTTGTTGTACAATTAATGGATGGATAGCAATTTATTATATATATATGTAAGCATCTTCGGTATATGTTCTTCCTTTAAATTGTTTTTAATTATAATTTTACTTTCATTGAACAAGCTATTTATGTTTTGAGAACATAGTCTGCTAGATGTATTGAGTATCACTTTAAGGAAAAAGTATATTCCCCTAATATCAAAGATTCAGTCAGGAAAAGGTAGTATAAAGTTGATGAGGTATTGTCATGCAATACGAAGACCCCTAGAGCAATCTATGAAGAAGGGTGTACACATTAAGGGTATATATATATGAAACAAAGTTATAAGACATAAGTTTGTCCTTTACTTTGGGAGAAGGTGGCCAGGTGTTGTTTGCGACACATCATTATTGTACTGGATATGAGTTTGGGACTACATTCCATACATGCACAAGCTACAGAGAAGACAGGAAACATTGCTACATAACACCATTTGAAAGGGTTTGAACCTTAAGTGTGTCTTGACATCGGGTGTAGGTGTACAATGCACCCTCATCTCATGAGTAACGCTCTATACAGAGCGGACAGGAAATATTGCAATACAACACTAACTTACAGAGTTTGAGCCTTTATGTGAAATCTTAACATGGGAAGCAGGTGACTTGGTGTTGTACATAACATCCTTATTAAGAGAAGGTGGCTGGTGGTTGTGCATGGCATATCCTCATCACATTGGTATCAATTGTGTGAAATTAAATCAAAAGCGGTCAAGGCATGTGGAAAATACAGACCGCAATCGAAACTGCTAACGGATGGACAGACGGTCGGGAGAATGGAACAGAGCTAACTAAGAGTCCCCGCACAGGACTATTATACAAGCAACATCTACGAAATTAGATTGGTTGAATGTCCGACCAGGGGCGTTATATCATTGTCTAGTGGACCTCTACCAAGATTGTTCAAACCATGCTCCTTGAGTCAAAGTTTACCAAGCCCTTAAAGTGTCCTGTCTTGATATAACGTTATAGCAGGAAACATAGCTTCCAGCGATTTTATATAGCAACAAGTGACATACACAACAGCCACCGACTTTCTTAGCAATCAGTTATTTCGTTAGCAACCACCAAATTCTTACTTCTGAAGCAGCCATTGACTTTATTACCAACCAATTACTTCTTTAGATAGAAGAGATTCCAAAAATTGACTTATTAATATGCAGTAAACGACTGTTTGACGCCCCAATGGCCTATTTCTAGTAAGAACTATATTGAATACTTGTGATTAACCAAAGCTGTACAAGTCATGAGAATTTGTTATGGGTCAAAATATATTAAAACTTTGATGTTATGGTCCATAACTGAACTTTTGTTAAGTTTTTCACATTTAATTCAATTTTGGCATTGATCATTAAGCTTAGCTCTGCCAACAAAAATACCTGTATAGGAATTTCTATGTTTGAATACTGGAATGAGAGGTTAACGTACAAAAATCAATTAAAAAAATAACCGAAACCTTATTATTTCTTTATTCACAGTTGCAAAAGACCCTTATCAGGTTTAAGTGCATATTATTCAAACTACAATGCCATAGTTTATTCAGCTGAAATGAATTGAATTGAGCATAAATGACAGTACTCCGACAAGCAAGCACACAAACAACAAAAACATCCAGTGACACGCTACTGTTGTTACATGTACATGTACCACACTTCATTAATCTTATCAATCATATACTCCTAGAAATATTTAATGTTCTCAAAAATCAAAATCAATTCCATCTCATCAAAACCAAATTAAATCTTTTACTCAATTGACCACAATGCCTATGCAGTGCTATGCTTTACATATCTTCTAGAATGTAAACGTTGAACCTGGTTTCAACTTTGTAGAGCTGTCAATTATCTGCATCAATAAGCTAACTAAACATTCTTGTTTAATCATGAGAAGGATCGTCAGAAAGGATGGAGTTAAATATCAGTGATCTATAGTGGACACATATTACAACTTAAACTATTATGTACAAAATACAGTATGTTTGTTTCTGCAGGAAGGAATTTAAGAGTTGTTTGTGTAAGTATAAAACTGAAAAACCGAAACCACGGACGGGTTCTTATTTTTTTTAAAATATGATTAGCTTTAAACGAGGGGATATAAGCAACGCAAAACCACTTATATTATTTTTACTGTTCGAATTTATGTGCTATAAATTTTGATAAATGTTAGACATTAAACACCCAAGCATTCGTTGTATAAGTGGAAATACGTTCGGGAGTTTCAAGGTAACTTGATACAACTGTAATCTCATAAATATTAGATATTTATGTACTCATTAGACTAATTACAGTACTTAGTTCCCTGAGCGTGGACGCTGACAAACTATCTGCTATTTTTAGCGTAATTGTCAATTACATTGTTTTCTGTACCATTAAAGCAAATCTAACGAACTGCAATTTCCTGCCCAATGGTATCATTACGAAACTTAAGAATCAAGAATTTCAATGGGTGCACAAATGATCTGGCTTTTATACCTGTATATCTGATACTTGATGTTTCGCAATGAGGTATGTATGGCAATAACATGTCACTGTGTCAATAAATTCGGTCTGAATTCAAGAATGGAGAGCTTAAGAACCTCAAAAACCGACTACATGCAAAGTTGTACACTTCCTGAAGGTTATGACTAGATGTAATGTCTGAGTAGGGTATGGTCACAATACTAATTAGTAGTTGTATTCGTTTTAATGGCAGCTTTGTATCCCGACTGCCAGTTATGACGCATACTATACATGTAAGGAAAGACCTTGAGCATGTACCTTTTTTGTATATAAGTTACTGTCAATTTATCAGAAATGTCACTAGAAACAGCAAATCAAATAGCATATAGGTAGTTGTGTTTTTTATGTGTGTTTTTTGTGTTCGGTCTTCAATGCACACGAATACTAAGTTCAACTTTATGTGATTTATTGTATATCTCTATCTGCAACATCGTTCTGATATCTTGTGATTGCTTATAACCGCAATGATATAATAATAAGTATCAAATGTAGCAGATGGTTTTACCACACGTGCTAATTCAATTATAAACGGTTATCCTAAATGCGTTGGCATAATGAACAACATACATGTGTGAAAATGCTTGCAGTATTTTTATCTTATTTATATTTACATTTGGCAAAAATGATGACCCTATGACTCTCTACCAAAATTGTTGAAATGAAATTAATTCACAGGGACTGTTTTCTCTATATAATCTATATTGAAAGGTAAGAAGTCTTCTTCTCAGAAACCACTGGTCAGAATTTAATTAATTAATTAAAATATGACTTGCATATGACTCTACCAAAATTGCTAAAATGAAGATGACCCTTAACAAATATGGCGCCTAGTGGTGTGGGGCTGTTTAATCTAATCTATAGTGACACCAAAAAGAAACTGTGCACTTGCGTAATAATTATCTGACGTGCCGTTGTCACCTTCGGCCTGCCGGATCGTTGAAGATCTCTAACGCTTCCATTTTGACGGTTATATTGTTGAAGGTTCATGGTGATATTTTCTGTGGCAGCTTTAACTGCCTAGCGGCGTCGGAGACGCTGACGCCGGATGCAAGTTGCAGAAGTGCATGAATTCGTTCATTTTCTTGAAGCCGTGGCATCTTGTTAATGAGTGAAATTCAACTGTTCTGTGATTTACTTATTGCATAGCCAGTAAATATATCGGTCAGTGACAATCTGTGCTTGTAAATATGTTGGACGGGTAGCACGTGCAAAGAGTTGCAGATAAGCCTTCGGTCAGTTTAAAGGACGTCTATTTGCTTAAATATTGGGTAAATTAGTGCAGTGTATGGAAGATTATTTTGTTACTCATGATAGTAAAATCTATCTTTTTAAACTTAGCAACAAAAATGTTACGTTCAATATAAAAGTGCACAGTTTCATTTTGGTGTCAGTATATATTATATGTATAGAAACTAAAATGATCTTATTCTCTGAAACATGTGGTCAGCATTCAATTACATTTAAGAAATGTGACCACCTTATGACTCTGTACCAAAAGGGCTAAACTGAATTTGATCCCAAAGTGGGTGGTATTGTTTTCTACATATATTATGTGTAGAAACTAAAATGTTTTCTTAAATTATTATCCCATGACCCTCTACCAAGATTGTTGAAATGAAGATGATTCCCATAAAATTCCAATTGGGCTTGGACTGTTTTCTCTATATAAGTATAAAAAAATAAAATCTCGAAAATCCGTTGTTACAATGTAGAGTTTAATTTATTATATGATATATATTATATATAGTCAGTATTACACAGAGTTTGTATACCTCATATTTATACGCTACACAAAGTCATGCAGGTAAAATCATAGCTTGTAGATATTCTTTGTTGACTCAGCGATATAGGAAAAATGACCCTTTTTTATAGACATTTTTCATTTGCAAGTATAATGAGGAATTTATTTAAACTGCGTACAAATATACAGGACAATAAGTAGATTTACGATATAAAAAAAGTCATAATTTAACCTTGCCAAAGTATTAATTTCCTTCATAAAAAAAACAAATCTTTAGATCAAAAAGACTTTGTCATCTTGTAAACAAATACAGTACAGCACAGGCGGATTCCGTTTTTGCCGCGCTATAGCGCGGGAGGTTTTACAACGCGGGAGCAATAAAACCATGTCGCATCACGCGGCATATGATTGTATATGCGGCATCTATATGCCGCGTGTCATTTGCGATATGCGACAAGTACCATGCCGCGTGACTCGGCGTAAAGGATTAATTTTTCCTTTAAAAATTAATGCCTTTTGCACAATGTACAAAATGTACATGTAATTCTATAAAAGGTTTTATAAGATATAATTTTGTTATAGAATTTTTGCATGAGTTACTGCAGTCTACTATCTTTCGAGTATGTTTAAAAGATAGGTATTGTATATAATTAAAAGTTGTAACATTTTCATGACTTTGTTCTTTTATTCTAAACTTTTTATTACAGATATCGTTGTTTGTCGCAAGAATTATAATATTATTGCTTATCAATAATTTGTCGTCGTTTTGATGTATGTATTTAAACAAAATTGATTCCGACGCTTGCCTTGAAGTTGGGGATAATTAGTGTCACATCTTAGTTGAGTAGACACTTATTGCTTATATTAACAAAGGGTGATGATTGCCATTGTCTACAGTACTGTCAGCATGTTTTTTATTTTAATGAACCATAAAGTAAGATAATCGGCTAATACAGATATCATTGGCAATTTAATGTCGAAGTAGTTAAGACAGGATTATTTTAGTGTCAAGTATTTAAAACTCTTTTATTAATAAGTTTATTGTAGAAACTGATCGAGGTAAACTAAATAAGGTATTCGTTCTTGGACTCTGATTTGAGCTACAAAGACACAATAATCTTAAATAAATACTGAAACAGATGATAACCGCAAACTGTCGATTTACTGCATTTGAATTATTACAATGTATACGTATGTTCCAGGAAAAAACTTCCTTTTTTTGGTCATACTTTGCGACAAAAACAATATGTTTGTTACAAATATAAAAACTGACAATTATTTGCCTTCTGAATGTACAACAAATCGGCATCAGCTCTTTTAAATGTACGGTACTACATTAAGTTTCTAAAGTAGACATTTCCAGCTTTCAATTTGGTGAATTTCGTACGGTTCAGAACTGGTCATGATCTGCACTGATTGAAAATTCATGCAGAACAATTGCTGCTAGCATGAAAATTGTTACTTTATCAAAACAACAATTTCTCAGCGCTGACTGCATCCACACAATCAGTAGATAAATGTAAGAACTAAACTTCACAAAAATACAAGTAACAGCCTAAATACTGTACGTCCACTTATCAACCACCTACATTGTGAGAGTTCGAACCGGGGGCACAACCGGTTTCTGTACGTACATGCATATCGATTCCTACACTCGGAGTTAGACACCAACATTTTACCAACTACCTAAGAGCTATGAACCGGGATCACAACCGGCTTTTGTACGTATAGGTGTTTGATGTTTCATGAAAATAATAAAAATGTTTTTTTTAAAAGATCGCACTGTTGAAAGTAGAATTTAGTGACGTAACATCAACAACTGTGATACACACATGTAACATTAACACCTCGTGCTAAGGTTTGGTTTCAAAACAGTTAAATTTGATTTGAACTGAATTACAATTCAAGAAGGAAAGTACATCCGTTCCAGCCGTATTTTGGTCGTTCTAACAGACGGGCAGTTTACCTTATTACAGTAAAATCCGTATATAGCGACTCCGGATATAACGTAACTTCGGCTATAACGAACATTTCTTTTGGGCCCGATTTTTCCTATTTTTTTGTTAAATGTAAAAAGATGCGGTTATATCGTCCTCAGTTTATAAGGAAACTTCGGATATAGTCTTCTACATTTCACATGTATAACCTTTTGATAAACTAGTTAAAAGAGAATACCAACACAATTGCTAAGTACGATGTTCAAGTGATAATATTTTTCGGAAACAATTATGAGCGTTTCTTTAAAAGCATGCAGACTGGGTTAAATCCCATTTTGGGAGAAAAAAAAAAACATGTTAAATATTCAAGTTTTGGCTATTGAGCGAAAATCGGCTTCATTCAATTGTATCAAATACAAAATTATTTTGTTTCAGTATTGCCAATGAAAACATAAACCGTCTTTTTTATGCTTTATTAATCTTTGCAATTATTTTAAATACGGATATAGAAAAGGATAACAGTTATAGATATTTATAACTGTTCAAAAGGTGGTAGAAAAATCAAAAGCAACTGTAAGTTGATGGTTGGGATTTGACTATAAAAATACTTGTTCAACATGTATTTTAGTTCGATATATATAAGGAACGTCGATATATGGATATAAGGAACTCAAGGATATAAGGAACACATTTGAGAGATCCCGGAGAGTTCGTTATAAGCAGAATTTACTGTACACCGGTACTACGTTTTATTCTACGAGATACAAATTTCCACCCAATGCCGGTGATAGATAACCTTATACTTAACTGCGCTGCCGGGCTATTTTTACGTAAATTAAAAGCAGCAAGCACATCACATACATACGAAAAAATAACTGTAAAACTATTTTAAAAAATAAACATAGGGTTGTGGGTATTCTTTTTCTTAGTTAGATCATTTTCTATCCATTTATAGCAGTTTTGAAGTAGAATTAAAGAAAAAGCTGATTAATAATTTGTTCATCCCCATTCTGTATTTACACTTATTTCTGCTTACTTGCGTGAAAATAAATCTACCATGTCCATTAAGTAGTGGATAAGGAAATCCCATTCTCATGTATTTCAGCGTTAATTTACAGTAAATACTTAGTTCTGTCTTGATTCTTTTAAGCATCCTTTTTTCAATTATCAACATTTAAAGTGATCACGATGCTTTAATATTATTCTTAACATTTGTCTTCTTGGTCGAACCCTGTCATTCAATGTAGTATTTGTCGATCGCTGCATTAAGATAATTCATTCAAAATAATCGTATGGGTTGAGGTATTTCTTTTTCATCTCACAGTTATAAAACACGTTTCTACATATATGTTTTTATGGTTACTAAAACTTACTGGTATAAACATGTAATTACTAAAAACATTTAAGACTGAAATTTTATTGGTTACAATGTGGAATACATTGTACATCATTATTGAAAAACACAGTTTTATACATGTGTACAATACAATATAGTACATATTTTTTATTTCATCGTAAACATGTAATTACTAAAAACATTTAAGACTGAAATTTTATTGGTTACAATATGGAATACATTGTACATCATTATTGAAAAAACACAGTTTTATACATGTGTGCAATACAATATAGTACATATTTTTCATTTCATCGCTTTTACCTGTATAGAAAATGACATGCCGCATAACGTCGCGACACGCGGCATCACTCGGCGGGACTCGTTGTCGCGCTTGAATGCGCTTGATTGCTATTTTGTCTTTCAGATGCGGCAATTGAATGCCGCATACAATTTGCGATGTCGCGTCACGCGTTTGATTTCCCGCCGCATCTCCATGCTTTCAGACTCTTATTTACATGCCGCATGGACGCATATGCGTGGGGTTTCGCCTGTGCTGTACTGTACTTCCCTGATGGCTTTAAAGCTGCTCGCTCTCAGAATTTGGTAAAAAAATAAAGTTCTGCAAACTTAATTAAAATAACATATTTTAGAACATATCGTCATATAAAAAGGTTGCATTACAAATTCCTGTAAAGTATTTCTGAAGATTTGAAATAACACGCTACCAAGTAATAAAGCGTTGCAAACGCTTTTGAATTATAATATAAAAGTAGAGTGTAGCGATGCCGTAAAACCAGCATTTTAATCGATTTTTGCAAATTCCTACCTAAATCTTTACTTCTTTAAATGATTCTTACCTTAAGTTTTATATTGATGTATTAGTTCATTATTGGTCAATATTTTTTTCAACGGCAAATGAGAGCGAGCTACTTTAAACCGATAACGGGACTACTGTATTGATGTCGGTATTGTCTTTAGTCAAGCCACAAATAATTCCACATTGCCTCTCTCTTCGATGTACAGACCATCTGGAATCAGTCTCGAGAGCGATTAATCTAAGTTGTAAGAACTTGTTTCGCAATCAAGTATAAATAAATTAGTATATAAAAACTGTATTGATTGCAATATTCCGGTTACTTGTCAAAATATACATGTAACCTTGCTTTGGCAGATTTAATGGTGAAGAGGAGGTAATTCTTAAGTTTAAAACATATAATTTATCATGTAACAGAATGTCAATATTTACTGAAATGCAACTATACTCGGTAAGGTCAAGGCGTATATATATATTTTAAATGAAAGAATAATGTAAAACCTACCTCCTGATACCACGTTTGTGGGATTTTTGACTAAATAATTAATTGTTTTAAGTCTATAAATGACAACGAGGTCGTCACTCAAAAGTCAGAAAAAGGTTTGTTTTTTTTTTTCAAAATGAAGAAAGAAAAAAATCTTTGTTAAATCTGATTTGTGAAAAAAATACATAACAGTATCACTGTTGTTATAACTGTCTCCGCCCTTCTTCATGTCCAAATCGCCACCAAACAGCTATTTTTCTGAATCCTCACTAAAAATCTGAAAAAATGGCGGTTTTCCGGCAAGTTGGTTTAACATTTATCTTTAATTGGATATATGAATATAATACATACATTCAGCCATTCTAGAGATACTCAGAATCATACGCTATTTCGCAAGACCTTTATCGAGTATAAATCATTGGTAAAATACAGGTTAACCATTAAACATAGTTTTGACATGTTTCAGGTTCGAACTAGTTCAAGAACAGAGGTGCAAACATTTTCCCAGCTTGTTGTAAGCTGATAATGATCCCCCTGCCTTTTCCATAGAATTCTTGTATTTTTCTTGAATATAATACAAAGGCTTGGAACCATTTCTTCTTCAATAATGTCCTCTTTCAGCATGATAATGATTGGCTTATCCATTCTTAGGGCGTGGTCAAACTCCATCCGGCAGAAGTCACTAGAACAGAAACTTGGCGATAAAATGAGAATAACAACAGAACATTGTCCTAAACATCGAACCATTTCATCATTGATTGGTCTTCCAGGGCGAAACTGTTTATCACCGAATGTTACTAAATCCCTATTAGTTCCGATTTTGTTCTTCAGATGTTGATTCAAAGGATGGTAAACGTAGTTCCGCATAAAGGTATAGTCATTACTGCTGAAACATAGAAACACAACAAATTCTGTAACCATTGCATTTTCTTGAATGAGTCGCATCCGCTCCTCCATTACAGCCTCGTACTTCTTGCGACGTCTGTACTTGACAATGATGCAAGTGACAGTGACTAGTAAACTAAGTGATATGACAGGAATAAATGTTCCTAGTAGAGCAATAGTTCTTATAAGTTCAAAGCTGTTTCATCTATTGGGATTTTAAGATAGTCGTCATTGTTGCATACCAAGTTTTGGTTAGAGTGAATTACAAAATGGCTTGTTACAAGCCATTGAATTGATTCGAACGTATCACAGGTTGAGCAGGAAATTGGATTACGTCTGAAGTCGAAAACTTTGGAAACATTTCTTGGTTTGAATGATCTCAGATTGATTATGGAAGATTGATCAAGTACTGAGATTCTGTTGTACTGAAGGTTTACAAGCGTGAGATTTTTCAGGTCCCAGAGATTGAACTGAACTTTTGTCAGCTTATTGTTCGATAAATCTATGATTCGAAGCATCTGATTCTTTTTGAACAATTCAGCTGGAATATCGGTTAACCCATTTTGCATTAAGTAGACTTCTTGTAGGTTTGGGTACAGACTAAAAAGCCTTGAAAATGACGAACGGTTTCTTTCGTACATTGTGCTCAGTTTGTTGTAAGAAAGATCAAACATCTTAAGGCTGTAACAGCATGTACATATATTCGGTTGAAGAAATGTCATGCCATTATATGCTAGGTTGATGGTCTCAAAGGAGGAATAGGTACATGGTATGAGCATGTCTATGTACCTCAGTTTATTCCGTTTAATTATAATCTCTTCTGTTTTCCAGTCCTCATATTTAGTATTTTGCAATAAAATGGTTATATTGAACATGTCTATTTGTTTTTGAGAATGGTAAATATTAGAGAAATCCAAAGTTTTTATATTTGTGAGAATTGTGGTATTTTTCATATCAAGAGGAAATACAAGGTTTGACATGGGTAAAAATTTTATAAACCGAAACATATCCATTGGCAACACAGCAGAGCTAACGTCAAGTACCTTGAGCTGTTTAAACTTTAAAGACTGACTTCCGTCTGTATTTATGTGATTCACTCGGGTACTAGATACACTCAGATATTGCAGTGAATTCTTTAATATTCCACTTATATACTGCAGTACAACAGTTTTAACATTTATTTTATGTACATCTAACTGTTTTAGTGGTTTGGAAGAGACGGCATCAAAGAATGATTTGCCGAATACTGCACCATTTCCTTCGTCAATGTTAATGTAGTTCATGGACAGGTATTGAAGTCTGGACAGTGTGTCGGAGCCATTAAGTGCTTTGCTTATGCTATCAAGTTTTAATTTATCACATTTAATAAAGTTTAAAACTTTGAGGTGGTTAAGTCCACTGAATGATCCGTAATCCAACCCTTCAAAGGAGGTGGAAGTTATGTAAAGTTCTTCTAAAGTTTTAAGATTTTCCATAGCGTATGGTTCAATTGTTTCTATGTACTTTTCTACAGGTTGTCGGGAAGGCTGAAATATGAGGTTAACGTCAGTTTTAATGTATGAAAGTTCATTTGCGCTATCTGTATCACGTATTTCCATTCTGTCAGTACGGTTTCTGTTCCATTTTGAATATATAGTGCTTTTGTCATTTCCATTAGGATGCCGTTTCGTTTTGATTGCTGGAGTTCTTGCGATTGTCATGTATTTGACAACATCCCAATTTTTTCCAGAAAAAGTTTCTCTCTGAATACTTTCCACATTTTGAACATCTTGTAGGAAAATTCTGGTAACATTATCTGGAAGGTCACGTGGTATATAATGGCAGGTTAAACTCTCCTTATACTGTACACATCCTTTCTGTAAAATCCATGAATCATATTGTCTAGTGTTTAATACAACCACTATCAGTCCAGTTAAATATAACTTTGCTGTTATTTCCATTTCTGTCGGATATGTTAAATCATATCTCAAGTCTAAACATTTCTATAGTAAAGGAGTTATATTTAACACTGGGCCAAATGCTTGCACAAATCCCCCTTTCCTTTATACATATGTCATGAAAAGATAAGTATGTTTTATAATACAAGAGAAATGTGCGTTAGAAAGTATTAATAGAAACGCTTACAACATGGTAAACAGGAAATACGGTCACCACCAAACAATCACTACTACACTTTTCATTGTTATCATGTTGCTTCACAGGATCTTGTCATTTGAGATGAAGTAGATATTCAATGTCATTGATGTATTCTTCCGTTTTAAAACACTGATATGAAATATGTATGTCACGCAAATGTCAAATGAATTTACATGTACTATCCCCCAAAATATGTATCTGCGATTTTACGACATATTTTCTCAAATACCTATTATAAGTGCATAGATGTTCTTATAGAAGTATCATGGCCGATACTGTCTGTTCCAATACGGATACTTTCATTATGGCCTAAAATAGATATCTCTTTTTATTTTAAAGTTATATTTCTGTGTTACAGAAATATGTCTACAATCTTTTAGAGATACGTGTATTTCAAATATGATATAGCAATAGTAATATAATTACTATTTTGTGTTTAAAAGATGTCTCTCGTGTTCTAAGAAATTTACATCATTGATGTATTACATTGCTGAACAAGTGTATACAGTGGTCATGATCTGCACAAATCGTTAAGGCAATATAACTCGCCACCACGTTAATCTTGTAAACCACTAGTCATGCGAGTATCATTTAACATTACAGATACCTGTTTTTCCACAGTATTGGGAATGCTTTCAAGAGTCATCTACCTTGTCAATACATGTACATGGAAACAGAAAATTGTATGCAATCAAGCGAAGCAGTAAATAGACTGATGTTAGATAAGCAGATATGAGACAAATTCACTTATGTCCTCTGTAATATCTTGAGTTAAAAAGTTTTTTGATAAACTTTATACCCCAGAAGGCTGGCATATTAAATGCCCCAAAAGGTGGACATATTCAAGTCGCATTGTTCGCCTGGCTGTCTGTCCGTCCGTGAGCCGTCCTTTCATTCTTTTTGTGTCCAAGTTGTAACTTGTCATGCATTGAAGAAATCTTAAATAACTTAGCATCAATGGTCAACACATAAACAACGTGTCGCGTGCAAGACCCACATCCCTGTCTCGAAGGTCGGAGTCACACTTTGAGTTTAAAGGTAATGGAATCATGTATATATACACACATTCATGTCCGTTCTACTACTTTGTCATGCATTGATTGGTTTTAAAATAATTTGGCACAAATGTTCAGCACATCATGACGATGCGTCGATAACAGGACCAATGACCCTACCTGAAAAGTCAAGGTCACATTAAGAGTTTAAAGGTAATGGAAAAGGTAATGACATGCCGTGTGCAAGTCCTGCCTTATTACATTGGAGGTCAGGGTCACACTTAGAGGTCAGATAGTTTAGAATCCTGCATATACGCAATGTTCATGTCCTGATTGTAACTCTGATATACTGTTCAGCACATGGAAATAAAGTGTCATACGCAAGTGCCGGACCACACCTTGAAGGTCAAGGGCACAGACTGTGAGACATCTTTATTTTTGGGCATTCATCTCTTTTGAGGAACTGCTCTTATATGTTCTGTATAAAGATCTTATTACAAGTACACAGTGTAGAAATATTGGATCCCGTAAGGGGCCAGTGCAGACAGTGTTCATTTTGCTGGAATGGCTTTTCAACTGAATTGTAGTAGGAGCCAGTCCTTGATGTAAAACTTTTGCGCAGGTTGTTTTGCGTGCAATGTGGTTTGTTTTCTTATCAGCCATTTTCTTCATCAACCCATCCAAAGTATGTTCACCAAGCAGCTGATTGTTGTACCAGATGTTAGATTCTAGCCTACTGTTGTGGTTTATGCCCATATAACAGGAGACTCGGGAGCCAATATAATTATCTTTGGAAGATTGTTTCATTAACTCCTTGTAAGTATTTACAGGAAACTTTTCACTTTGGATAACATGAGCATACTGCTTTAATTTGGATGCAAGTTAATTTGAATGACTTGAGGCACCTGCTATTGCTTTAGTGCAATGCTCATCAAATTCAAGGTATTCCATTCCTTGTACATCAACTTTCAGAGTTACATCACCCCGGCGCGGTATTCGGGCGGCTTCCTTTGTCATTCATTTTCTGTTGCTTGCATTTTGATGCAAGAACATCCCTTGAGTTAGAATATCCAAGGTCTTAAACCATACTGAAGGGATATTGTTTTTCATACAGAAACCGATTAATTCCGCGATGGTATCTAGTGAGTGTGTCAGGTTCGTATTGAAATTCATCGGCCTTTCTAATGGACAGTAGGAATGAGTCATTGTAGTTATAGAACTTTTGAAATAATAAAATAGAACTCTTTGCTAACACTTAACAAAAACGATAACAAATTAATAATCGAGAAGGAATGATGGCTACAAAAATTGACAAACGCTCTCTAAGAAGACAAAACATATGTGTGTTTCCGGTGTGTTTCCGGTTTTCCTTAGCCTTTTACTGTCGACCTCAAAGATTTGTGATAAAAAAATGATCAAAAGGAACAACTTACATGTGATTTCAAGTAAAAGACGCAAAATAAAATGAAAGAACTATTGACTGACCGCCCTTAATGTTTTGACAAAGAGACTGGAAACTCACTATGTTTGCCCAATATTAGTATTTGGAGTGCTGCTGGGGCTTTAATGAGGGACATTTCTCTTTGAATGGCTCATATGTCAAACTTTTCCAAGTGAGAGTCCTTCAGTGCAATACATGTTGGCTGTTTGCAGACACTTGTCCCAGTATTTTGCTTAATTGTAAAGTCTGCAGTTGCAATGTTTACTTGATTGTCTTGATTGAGCTGCTTTTTAGTTTCAATTTCTGACAAAACATCCTGTTTATCAAGCGATATTTACATGTTATCAAGTTAATCAGAGAATCCGGTGTAAAACAATCCTAGAAAATCTATGGTGTTAAGGTCAAAATATGTTGACATTTTGTGTTTTTACTACTTATTTTGACAGCAGACGAATGTTTGTAAACAATCAGATAAACTATAATACATGGGTCAAGTCATAGAACTTGTTGTGCAATTAATGGATGTATAGTAATTTATTATATACATGCAAGGTCTCTGTGATGACTATTTGTGCTAAACTGAGGCATCTTCGGTATATTGTTTTTCCTTTAAATTGTTTTTGATTATCATTTCACGGTCATAGAACAAGTTATTAGTTATTTATGTTTGGAGAAAACAGTTTGCTAGATGTATTGCTTAAGAACAATATATGCAGAAGGGTGTACCCATTTAGGGTATATTTATGAAACAAAGTTATGAGATAAAAGATAGTCCTTGACTTTGGGAGAAGGTGGCTAGGTGTTGTTTGCGACACATCACTATTTTACGGGATATGATTGTGGGACTACATACTATGCATGTACAAGCTACAGAACAGACAGGAAACATTGCTACATAACACCATGTAAAAGGGTTTGAACCTTTAGTGTGTCTTGACCTCGGATGTAGGTGTACAATGCACCCTCCTTTCACGAGAAACGATCTATACAGAGCGGACAGGAAGTATTGCAATATAACACTAATTAAAAAGATTGAAGCCCTTAAGTGTAATCTTAACATGGGAAGCGGGCTATTTGGTGTTATACTTAGCACACCGTTATTAAGAGAAAGTGGCTAGTGGTTGTGCATGACATATCCTCATCTCATTGATATGAATTGTGTGAAATTAAATCAAAAGCGGTCAAGGCATGTGGAAAATACAGACCACAATCGAAATTGCTAACGGATGGACAGACGGTCGGGCGAATGGAACAGAGCTAACTTTTAGTCCCCGCACAGGACTAATATACAGCCAAAATTTACGAAATTAGATGAGTTGAATGTCCAACCAGGGGCATTGTATCATTGCCTAGTGGACCTCTACCAAGATTGTTCAAATCATGCTCCTTGAGTCAAAGTTTACCAAGCCCTTAAGGCGTCATGTCTTGATATAACGTTATAGCAGGAAACATAGCTTTCAGCGAGTTCATATAGCAACAAGTTACATACACAATAGCCACTGACTTTCTTAGATATTAGTTATTTCGTTAGCAACCATAAAATTCTTACTTCTTTAGCAGCCATTGACTTTCTTAGCAACCAATTACTTCCTTAGATAGAAGAGATTCCAAAAGTTGACTGATTAATATGTGGTAAACGACTGTTTGACGCCTCAAGGGCCTATTTCTAGTACGAACTATATTGAATACTTGTGATTAACCAAAGGTGTACAAGTCATGAGGATTTGTTATGGGTCAAAATATGTTAAAACTGTAATATCCAACGGACATTCTCTGCTTCAATTAACTTTGATGTTATGGTCCATAACTGCAACTTTGTTAAGGGTTTCACATTTAATTCAATTTTGGCATTGATCATTTAGCTTAGCTCTGCCAACAAAAATATAGGAATTTCAATGTTTGAATACTGGAATGAGAGGTTAACGTACAAAAATCAAATAAAAACATATGTCACAGTTCAGACTCAGTTCACAATTGGGGAGAATATGTGTAAGCGGCGCGGTAGCTCAGTCGGTAGAGCATTCGCCCTGTAAGCGAAAGGCCCCGGGTTCGAGCCCCGGTCTGGCTGCACATTTTTCTCACCCTGTGACACATGTATAAATAAAATGAATTAAACCTGAGTCTTATAACAGAAGTGCGGGCTATAAAACAGCTTAAATAGTGCCTTTTTTCCTACCTCAGTTTTCGCAAGCTGACACCTCTCGAAATTGCCTTCCATCAGTATTTCAATACTTTGATTATCATAGAACGACAGCGTTCAGTGAGCCGTGTATTCTATTTATAGAATTTTACAATCAATATATCTTGTAAACACACATTTAAACATATTTATCTTTTCATGAAATATGTATAAAGGAAAGGGGGGTTCATGCAAACATTTGGCCCAGTGATAAATATAACTCATTTACTATTGAAATGTTTAAACTTGAGATATGATAAACATATCTGACAGAAATGGAAATAACGGGAAAATTATATTTAACTGGACTGATAGTGGTTGTATTAAACATAAGACAATATGCTACAGGGATTTTACTGAAAGGATGTGAACAATATCAGGAGAGTTTAATCTGTCATTTTATACCACGTGACCTTCCAGACAATGTTACCAGAATCATCCTACAAGATGTTCAAAATGTGGAAAGTATTCAGAGAGAAACCTTTTCTGGGAAAAATTGGGATATTGTCAAATACATGGAAATCGCAAGAACTCCAGAACTCAAAACGAAACGGCATCCGAATGGTGATGACAAAAACACTATATACTCAAAACGGTTGAGAACCCGTACTAACAGAATGGAAATACGTGATCTAGATAGTGCAAAAGTACTGACATACATTAAACCTGAGGTTAACCTTATATTTCAGCCTTCCCAACAACCTGTGGAAAAATACATAGAAACAATTCAACCATACGCTATGGAAAATCTTCAAAGTTTAGAAGAACTTTTCATTACTTCCACTTCCTTTGAAGGGTTGGATTACGGATCGTTCAGTGGACTTGACAACCTCAAAGTTTTAAACTTTTCCAAATGTGATAAATTAAAGCTTGATAACATAATCAAAGCACTTAATGGTTCAGACACACTGTCCAGCCTTCAATACCTGTCCATGACCTACATAAACATTGACGAAGGAAATGGTGTAGTATTCGGCAAATCATTCTGGGATGCCGTCTCTTCCAAGCCACTAAAACAGTTGGATATACATAAATTAAATGTCAAAACATTTGTACTGCGGTATATAAGTGGAATATTTAAGAATTCATTGCAATATCTCAGTGTATCTGGTACTCGAGTGAATCACATAAATACAAACGGATGTCAGTCTTTAAAGTTGAAACAGGTCAAGGTACTTGACGTTAGTTCTGCTGTGTTGCCAATGGATATGTTTCGGTTCATAAAATTTTTACCCATGCCAAACCTGGTATTTTCTCTTGATATGAACAATACTACACCTCTCACGAATATAGAAACTTTGGATTTCTCTCACATTTACAATGATTCTAACAACACAATAGACATGCACAATTTAACCATTTTATTGCAAAATACTAAATATGAGGACTGGAAAACAAAAGAGATTATACTGAAACAAAATAAACTGAGGTACTTAGACATGCTCATACCATGTACATATTCCTCCTTTGAGACCATCAACCTAGCACATAATGGCATGACATTTCTTCAACCGAATATATGTACATGCTGTTACAGTCTCAAGATATTTGATCTTTCTAACAACAATCTGAGCACAATGTACGAAACAAACTGTTCATCATTTTCACGGCTTTTTAGTCTGTACCCAAACCTACAAGAAGTCTACTTAATGAAAAATGGGTTAACCGATATTCCAGCTGAAATGTTCAAAGAGAACCAGATGCTTCGAATCATAGATTTATCGAACAATAAGCTGAAACAAGTCCAGTTCAACCTATGGGACCTGAAGAATCTCACGCTTGTAAACCTTCAGTACAACAGAATCTCAGTACTTGATCAATCTTCCATAATCAACCTCAGATCATTCAAACCAAGAAATGTTTCCAGAGTTTTCGACTTCAGACGTAATCCAATTTCCTGCTCAACATGTGATACGTTCGAATCAATTCAGTGGCTTGTAACAAGCCATTTTGTTATTCACTCTAACGAAGACTTGGTATGCAACAATGACAACTACCTTAAAATCCCACTAGATCAAGCAGCTTTGAACTTAGTACAGACTATATGTGACAAACCAAAACGTATAAGAACTATTGCTCTACTAGGAACATTTATTCCTGTTATATCACTTAGTTTACTAGTCACTGTCATTTGCAGCATTGTCAAGTACAGACGTCGCAAGAAGTACGAGGCTGAAATGGAGGAGCGGATGCGACTCATTCAAGAAAATGCAATGGTTACAGAATTTGTTGTGTTTCTATGTTTCAGCAGTAATGACTATAACTTTATGTGGAACTTCGTTTACCATCCTTTGAATCAACACCTGAAGAACAAAATCGGAACTAACAGGGATTTAGTAACATTCGGTGACAAACATTTCCGCCTTGGCAGACCAATCAATGATGAAATGGTTCGATGTTTAGGACAATGTTCTGTTGTTATTCTCATTTTATCGCCAAGTTTCTGTGCTAGTGACTTCTGTCGTATGGAGTTTGACCACGCCCTAAGAATGGATAAGCCAATCATTCTCATGCTGAAAGAGGAAGTCATTGAAGAAGAAATGGTTCCAAGCCTTTGTAACATATTCAAGACAAATACAAGAATTCTATGGAAAAGGCAGGGGGACCATTATCAGCTTACAACAAGCTGGGAAAATGTTTGCACCTCTGTTCTTGAACTAGTTCGAAACTGAAACATGTCAAAACTATGTTAAGTGGATAACCTTTATTTTACCAATGATATATACTCGGTAAAAAAAGGTCGTGCGACAAAGTGTATAATTCTGAGTATCTCTAGAATGGCTGAATGTATGTATTATATTCATATTTCAAACTAAACAATAATGTTAAACCAAATTGCCGCAAAACCGCAATTGTTCTTACTTTTGAGTGAGAATTCACAAAAATAGCGGTTTGGCGGCGATTGGGACCTGAAGAAGGACAGAGACAATACTAACAACAGTGATACTGTTATGCATTCTTTTTACACATCTTTATTAACAATGATTTAATCAATTCCAACTTTCTTACATTTGTTTTAAAAAATCATTTTGAAAAAAAGAAACCGCCATTTTCCTGACTTTTTAGTGACGACCCCATACGCCATTTATAACAGTAAAAAGTGAGCTCAAAAGTGATATCAGGAGACAGGTTTATCTCTTTATTTTCATTTGATATATAAATATTTGCCTTGTCGCAAGACTTCTTTTTACTGAGTATAGTTGCATTTCACTTACTATTGACACTCTATTACATGATAAAATATATGTCGTAAACTTAAAAAGTATCTCCTGTTCAGCATTAAATCTGTCACGGGTTATATAAATATTTTAACAAGTAACAGGAGTATTGCAAGCAATATAGTAGTCCCGATATCGGTTTAAAGCATTCAGGAAAGTATTTGTTTACAGGACACACTTGATCTTTTTTCTAAAGATTCTAAAGAAGGAAGATAATGAAACAATGTGACAATGAAAAGTTATGATTCTTTTATATCGCATCTCCACTCATTTTCCTGTATCTTTGTACACAATTTGAATAAATCCCTCACTATACTTGCAAATGAAGAAAGTCTTTAGAATAAGTTCATTTTCCCTATATCACTGAGTCAACAAAAATCTGCAAGCTATGATCATACCTGCATGACTTTGTGTAGCGTATAAATATGTGGTATACACACTCTGTGTAATACTGACTATATATAACATATATCATATAATAAAATAAAATTCTAACATCGGATTTTCAAAATTTTAATTCGTTTTAACATTATATAGAGAAAACACTTCCAGCCCACTGGGAATTTTAGGGGAATCATCTTCACTTTAGCAATATTGGTAGACGGTCATGTGATAATGATTTAAGAAAATTTTTATGTTTCTACACAGAATATATATAGAAAACAGTACCACCCAATTGAGGGTCAAATTCATTTTAGCCCTTTTGGTAAAAAGTCGTTAGGTGTTCATATTTATCAAATACAATTAAATTCTGACCACTTGTTTAAGAGAATAAGATTATTTTAGTTTCTATATAGATTATATAGATAAAAACAGCCCCACACCACTGGGCGCCTTATTTGTTAAGGGTCATCTTCATTTTAGCAATTTTGGTGGAACGTCATAAGGAGATCATATTTTTATGCCCCCCGAAGGGTGGCATATTAAAATCGCACCGTCCGTCTGTCCGTCCGTCCGTGCGTCCGCCTTACATTTTTCCGTGTCCGGGCTGTAACTTGCATTAAAGGATTTTGAAATAACTTGGCACAAATGTTCAGCACATCAAGACGACGTGTCGCGTGCAATAGCTATGACCCTACCTCAAAGGTCAAGGTCACACTCAGAGTTTGAAGGTACTGGAGTTTGAAAGTAATAGAATCCTGTATACATGCACACATTCATGTCCGGGCGGTAACTTTGTCGTGCATTGAAGGATTTTAAAATAACTTTGCACAAATGTTCAGCACATCAAGACAACGTATGGCGTGCAAAACCTGTGTCCCTACCTTAAAGGTCAAGGTCACGCTCAGAGTTTGAAGGTACTGGAATCCTGTATAAATGCACACATTCATGTCCGGACTGTAATTTTGTCATGCATTGAAGGCTTTTTAAAAAACTTGGCACAAATGTTCAGCACATCAAGCCGACGTGTCGCCTGCAAAACCCATGTCTTTACATCAAAGATCAAGGTCACACTCAGAGTTTGAAGGTAATGGAATCCTGTATATATGCACATATTTGTGTCCGGACTGTAACTTTGTCATGCATTGATTGATTTTAAAATAACTTGGCACAAAAGTTCAGCACATCAAGACAATGTGTCGCGTGCAAGACCCATTTCCCTACCTTAAAGGTCATGGTCACGCTTAGAGTTTAAAGGTAATGGAATCCTGTATATATGCATAAATTTGTGTCCTGACTGTAACTTTGTCATGCATTATTTTTATTTTAAAATAACTTGGCACAAATGTTCTGCACATCAAGACAGTGTGTCGTGTGCAAGAATCACGTCCTTACCTCAAATGTCAAGGTCAAACTTAGAGTTTAAAAGTAATGGAATTCTGTATGCATGGTAATTATGTCATACATGTACGGATTTCAAAATAACATGGCACAATTGTTGAGCACATGGAGAGGACACATACTGTGAGACACCTCTTTCCAGGGCATTTGTAACTTGTGAGGGACAGCTCTTGTGTTTGTTATATTGTTATTAATTTCATTTCAGCAACTTTGGTAGAGAGTCATAGGGTCATCATTTTTGCCAAATTCAGTGAAATCCAGATCAGTAATTTTAGAAAAGATGATTTTCAAAGTTTTTCCTTTTGGCAAAAGGGGTGTCAGAGGAGATGTCGTTTGTCAATTTAAATTGATGACGACGAACGACGGACGACGGATATCAAGCGATCACAATAGTTCATCCTGACATAATGAAGCAGCCTATAAACGCCTGATTGTGGCTGTTTTAGATTACATCTGACAGTTTCAGATCGGACATTATCAAAGTGTACTACGTGTTCGACAATTATAAAGAACAACCTTGAAAAAAAAAACTCATGTTAAGCAGAAAATAAATGGGTTTGTTTGATTTTAATTGTAATGATTGAAGAGCTGTCTAAGAAACAATTATTTGTATTAGATATGTGACTGATTGAAATCTTTGCGGCTATTTTTGTTTTTTATTTTCATTTGGAATTAAATCATGAAAACATCACTTTGAAATTTGCTGTTTGCTATTTGCTATAATATCCAATTAGTCAATGAAAAATCCATGGATTTTTATTAAGGTAGTATGCGACCTTTGTCCGACGTCATACGTCAAAAAGCAAGTTTTTCCGATTGTTATGAATTTTTGACTAATGGTACTAAAACGTATTG
Source organism: Saxidomus purpurata (assembly GCA_022818135.1). Classification (NCBI taxonomy): domain Eukaryota; kingdom Metazoa; phylum Mollusca; class Bivalvia; order Venerida; family Veneridae; genus Saxidomus; species Saxidomus purpurata. The sequence goes on from JAFMSR010000008.1 coordinate 16,949,768, forward strand.
CACGCATTGTGATCGTTTAATTTTTTCATTTTACATTTCGTTTCCTAGCAACGCGACGTCGGATGTCGGTGGTGTAAAATCATACCTGATTCAAATATGACCCTAGTGAAATTTTGATAACACCATATGCTAGCTCTCCACCTGCGGAATACGTTAATATAAAGTTTTAGATGCTTTATTTTATGTTTTCCAGTGAATTATAGAGTTTTCTCAGTGAAATAAAATTGATAATCCACAGTTTTGAAACAGTGGATAACCATTTTTATTTTTCACTGTTTTTGCAATCTTTAGCCCGGATTTACGTCAAAAAGTATACCGAGCGTTATTAATGCTGGAGACCATGAGACGATGACGTCGTTTAAATGACGTCATTTGTTCTATGTTTTCTGATGACGTTTCCCGCGATTTTCAATGTTTTATAGAAACAAACTCAATAAAAATAGTTTTAACCATAAAATAAACAGAAAAATTGTTGGTATCGGTGTAATTTCACGTTAATTTCACTCGTGAACACCAAAAGTAGTTATTTTCACTCGTGGCTACGCCACTCGTGAAAATATCACTTTTGGTGCCCACTCGGTGAAATTATAACGTGATCTTACACCAAAACCAACAATTATCCTCTATTTATCTGTAAATTTTTCCAGCGCAAAACGTTTAATACTGAAAATCCGCCCATTTCTTCACCCGAAATTGTGACTCCTGACTCACTTTAAGGTTAGTTTTGGTCAACGGAACAAGATTCAATCAACTAACGATTCACACGATGATCCTAGCAAATAACATCACAAATTCAAAATGGGGGGTCTTCGGGGATTTTTTTTCATAAAATTGCAATCAAGTAAAGTTGGAACCTCAAGAAAAATGATAACGTCACCTGACGTCATTGTGTGATTTTGTGGCCATACGTGATTTTAAGGTCCGCTTACACATAGACGAACGTTGGAACAGCCTTCCTTTGATACGCAAAAGTAGGATAATCACTATGGAGTAAATAAAAATCAGATAACGATACCTATAATTTACATAATCAAATTGAAACGTCTATTTTATATATAAGCACTTGTAATATTTGTAGTATAATCTTGGTAGAGGTCCACTACACAATGCCACATGCCAAATATTTAAGCTCAAAGCATTCCTGATCTTGAGAAAAAAAATGTTAAAGTTTTTCCTATTTGTTGCCATAGCAACCAGAGTTCTGCATGGAATAAAATAATTTCAAGGAATATTACATGTACAGAGCTTAATGTAAGGAACAACCCTGCCAAGTTTCATCAACCTAAGCCTTCCTGATCTTGAGAAGAAGATTGTTAAAGTTTTTCCTATTTGTTGCCAAAGCAACCAGAGTTCTGCATGGAATAAAATAATTTGAAGGAAAATGACAGAGCTTCATGCAAAGAACAACCCTGTCTAGTTTCATCAACATAACCCTTCCTGATCTTGAGAAGAAGATTATTAAAGTGTTTCCTATTTGTTGCCATAGCAACCAGAGTTCTGCATGGAATAACACAATTTCAAGCGTTTTGGTAGAGCGTCATGTAAGGAACATCTCTTCCAGAACAACATCTGTTCATAGCATTTCTTTAATTCCTTCCTTACTACATTGTTTAAGATAGCTTTTACCGTTTTTTCACTTTGTTATGCAAATAATTGGCAGCGTGTTTCATTTACCGTATGTGACCACTTACACTTATTTAACTGTACAACCATGTTTTAACTTGTTTGCACGTTAACCCTGGCCTGTTAAAAATTAATGTCGGTTTAAAGCTCAGCCCAAAAATCTCCATTATCATTTAAAAGAATGTTACGACAGGAAGAAATAAAAATACCAAAGTCAAACTTCTAGGGCAGGAGCGGATCAATGGTCCAGTGGTTAACTAGCTGGACTTGTAATCCAGGGATCGCAGGTTCGATCCCCGGCTCCTCCATTATCATAACTAATGATGAGACCTAAAACCGAGGTCCGATGTATTGGTGCTGTAAACCTAGCATGTTAAAGAACCAAGGGGTGTCACTGGAACAGGACGCGTTCTGTATCTTGCACTTTCCCCCACAGATACTCAGGGTTCGGACAGAAAAAAATAAATGAAACTTTTTTCAAATTCTCGTTTTCACACTAGTATGTCATATATACACGCCAGAGCGCATTTATACTTAGAAGTCGATGTCTCTGCAAAATTACCATAGAGTATCAACTTATCGGTCTCATCTGAAAGGGAACACTATTGTTTGCAATATAAAGTCAGGATACACATCGAATCTGGCCGCTTCTTTTCAAAATTCTACAAAAACCTGCAAATTCTGGCTTGCCACATCTCTTATTGACTAGTTAACATGAATTCTATATAAAGTACTTACGTGATTTTTTGGTACCGCTTTTATCTCATACTTCAACTAAAAGCACGGGGAACCAGAACTTGTTATCATTTGCACGTTTAATACGGGAACGCATTTTAGACGACTTGACTGTGTATAGTCTTTAGTAGACATTTGCAACGTGAAACGACTAGCGAGGGGAAGCGAGAAGCGAGGACGTGAAGCGAGTAAATTCGAGGGGTCGTTTCAACAGTATAAGTGCATGCCGTATTGGAAGGAAAATATAAATGCCATAATTTGCTTTGTTTTTGTAACAATTGTTACAGGATCTTATAAATCTATCTGTGTGTATTATCGACTCTAACTGGTTAAAATGTAAATTGTAACTTGAAGTCATTATCAATGAAAATGGATTTTTACTCTTATAAACGTTTAAGCAGACGATGATATACACGGTATGACACATGGGTCGTGTTTGGAGACAATAAGGCCAAGGTGAAGAAAAACTCGATGCATGCTTTATGTCCTTTAGTTTTCAAATTTCATTAAATTATTATCAATCAGAATCATCTGAGGAACTAATACCTAGTTCTCTCAATATTTTTGACATCTTCTTTTTCATAAATTGAGAGTAAATCATGTGGTTTTCTCTTACAATCTCTGCGAGTGGTCGTTTTCGTCGACGCTGTATTGGTTGGACTTGTGCGTTGCCATCTGATGACGATGAAGGTAAAGCTGCTGCCGCAGCGTCCCTAGCATCGACAGCTGCCCCGGGCTGAGGCGCGTTGGCTACATTGGCTGCAACAGGGTGACGCAGATTGGCTGCCCCGGGTTGAGGCGCATTGCCTACACCAGGCTGAGGCGTATTGGCTACATTGGCTGCAACAGGCTGACGCGGATTCGCTGCCCCGCATTGCAGCCAATTGCCTCAACCTGGTGTAGGCAATGCGCCTCAACCCGGGGCAGCCAATCCGCGTCATCCTGTTGCAGCCAATGCGCCTCAGCCTGGTGTAGGCAATGCGCCTCAACCCGGGGCAGCCAATCCGCGTCACCCTGTTGCAGCCAATGTAGCCAACGCGCCTCAGCCTGGGGCAGCTGTCGATGCTAGGGACGCTGCGACAGCAGCTTTACCTTCATCGTCATCATATGTCAACGCACAAGTCCAACCAGTACAGCGTCGACGAAAACGACCACTCGCAGAGATTGTAAGAGAAAACCACATGATTTACTCTCAATTTATGAAAAAGAAGATGCCAAATATATTGAGAGAACTAGGTATTAGTTCCTCAGATGATTCTGATTGATAATAATTTAATAAAATTTGAAAACTAAAGGACATAAAGCATGCATCGAGTTTTTCTTCACCTTGGCCTTATTGTCTCCAAACGCGACCCATGTGTCATGCCGTGTATATCATCGTCTGCTTAAACGTTTATAAGAGTAAAAATCCATTTTCATTGATAATGACTTCAAGTTACAATTTACATTTTAACCAGTTAGAGTCGATAATACACACAGATAGATTTATAAGATCCTGTAACAATTGTTACAAAAACAAAGCAAATTATGGCATTTATATTTTCCTTCCAATACGGCATGCACTTATACTGTTGAAACGACCCCTCGAATTTACTCGCTTCACGTCCTCGCTTCTCGCTTCCCCTCGCTAGTCGTTTCACGTTGCAAATGTCTAGTTGAAGTATGAGGTAAAAGCGGTACGCGGGGCGTTTGTTATTTGGATTATCCGGTACCAACAATAAAACTCTTAAATACATACATAATTCTAGGGCGTCATACAGTTGTTAGTCCATAAAGATGTTTTACAGTAACCAAACGTATGAACGTGTACGTATGAACGTGCAGTATAACATTGCAAATGAAACGTATTTATCGATATTATTCTATGGCTGCCCTCCTACATCTTTCAAGTAGAATATGTGTGTATGACATATGTTAAATAATCAATACTAATAATTTGGTATAAGAAACTTCCACCAAATAACAGCCTAGACAATAGTATTAAACAGTTTTTCATATGTATCTTGTACTTTCCAGTCAATTTTGACGGTCATTCATACATTTTCAAATGTCGTCTCCTGTAGGATCAGGTTTGCTTTATGCAATTAAGCAACTGTAAACTAAGATTTCAGATCAATCTTCATATATAACACAGAGAACATAAAGGGAACATAATATAACAGAACAAAACCTTTGTTAACTCCGGCCATTTGTAATGTGATCGATTTAGTGGTTAGATTGATAAACAAAAGATAGAATCAACAAATATTAAATAATAGATGTCATGAATATTCTAAAAGGTTGTATATGTAGAAAGGTCTTTAAACCCATATACATATGTTTACAATATTTATTAAACGGTTGCTAATGTTACGAACGTGTAGTAGAGGTTTAGGTGTCTGCCGCTCATCCCGGAGGTTGCGGGTTCGAGCCCCACCAAGGTCACGACGGTACCTCCTCATATGACACCAGTACTGGTTTTTCAAGGAAGCGGACTCGAGAGTGACTCGATAAGCTAAAAGCTTTCTTCACAATCGAGCTAAAATGAATTACTATAAACTACAAACTAACTTTCTACTTTGCATGAAACTCTCGTACTCATTCGATTAAAAAAGGTGTTGACCACTATACAGTATTATATCAGTCAATTGCCTACAGTGATTCTTTTTGTTTTAAAAGGGCTAAGTAGACTTACTTGGTGGCGGAAGGAAAATTATCTGGATATTTATCCAATCTTTTGTGCGCACTTGCGTTTTATTCAGCTTGGGTGAAAACTTCCGTCTTATATTATCTAGAATACCCTGTATTTTGGGAAACTCAGCTAGAAGGTCATGTACATTGTTCAAACATGTATGTCCTAAAATAGAAACAGATATTTCAAATCAGTCTCTTTTTAAACATTGATATGCTTCAAAGATGACGGTGTATTATTACAAATGAAAACTCTTCCTCAATCTTTATCTGATACAGTACATTCAATATTCAAGATTTATAAACGAAACTTCAAGTAAAGGTATAAAGTGACGGAAGGTGTTGAACTTCTGTATGCAAATGTTTTCTACATGAATATTTAATGATTTAAACTTGATTTTTAACCGGGAAGTGCGGGCTATTTAACTGCTTAGGCAGTCCCTTATCCTACCTCAGTTTCCGCAAGCTGATATCTCTCGAAATCGCCTTACATCAGTTTTTCAATACGTTGATTATTATAGATCGACGTGCCGCGCCTGTACTTTTATAATTTAGTGGTGATTATATTATTGCGTATTGCTAGACTTTAATGATTTATATCTTGATCCTGATGAGACGAGTGTACTTACACAGTGGCACAAAGGTAAGGTATGAAATGCTTTAAAGCTAACGTTCCGGGTTCGAATCTCACCAGTTATATATATATACTTAACAACCAGGCATTTGACTGCTATTTTGTCGTCATAACAATTGTAATTTGTTTCAGCAATACAATGCTTTTGGCTATCCTTGGTTTTATTCAACAAGTTTATTACACAATCAAAGGATATTTGCATTAAAATTTTGAAAACGGCAACAATTTTGCATAATTTTATGATGGGATAAATCTTTGACTTAATAGTGTTTATAAGGTTGAGTTTTAAGTTGTTACGTATATATTATTTGTTTGCATTTTATAGTTTATAGTGTAAAACTTTGCACTCACGCGTTGATTTTCATTGCATTAGTATTATTCATGCAGAAAAAAAGCCATTTTAACGGGTACTTATTCTGTCGCATTATCATGAACTTTCGGTATAGCGCGGATAAAAAAAAACTAGTATCTGGTCAGATTTGAACACTGAACCTCCAATTCTTAAGTATAAAATGCCCTGTTCGTATCAGCATGGCTATCTGTCTGTCGTAGGGTGAATTAAACAACCAAAATCAGAGTATATCTGATTCCATTTTGCATATAGTGTAGTTACACCAGACAACTTACCTGAAGTAGAACCAGAAGTTGAACTCCCTGATGATCTGGTTGAGTCCGAATCCCTGTGCTCTAAAGACTGGAAAAAGGCACAACACGACGACACTCTAATTTCAAAAGTACTTACCCACCTGAAAGACGGAACTAGGCCATTCGCTAAGCGATCCTCGTTCAAAGATCCTCCAGTTGTTAAGTACTTGAGAGACTGGGACAAGTTAGTTCTCAGAGACTATGTCCTTTATCGTCGTGGAGTCCTCAACGGTCAAGAATATCTTCAGTTGGTCTTACCTTCAAACCTCCGGGAGGAGATATTCAAAGCACTTCACGACGACTTAGGTCATCAAGGTAGAGACAGAACTACCTCTCTGATCAGACAATGATTCTACTGGCCAGGAATGGACTCGTGGATCCAGGAGAATATTCAGCAGTGTCCAAGATGCATACGAAAAATGGGATTACCAACAATATCGCCACTTATTAACATCAAATCGTCGGCGCCAATGGAAATCCTTTGTATTGATTTCTTGAGTTTGGAAAGGTCAAAAGGTGGGTTTGAAAATATCTTGGTAGTCACTGATCACTTCACCAGATATGCCCAAGCCTACCCTACAAAGAACCAAACAGCCAAGACGACAGCGAAGGTATTATTTGAACAGTTTTTTGTTCATTACGGGTTTCCGGCACGCATACACAGCGATCAAGGAGCAAACTTTGAGTCGGTACTAATCAAGGATCTCTGTGGCCTCGCTGGCATTTGTAAAAGCCGTACTACTCCATACCATGCTATGGGAAATGGAAAAGTAGAAAGATTTAATTCTACTCTACTTAAGATGCTAGGCACATTGGACAACCAAGACAAAGCTGACTGGAAGATTTATGTTGCTCCCTTGGTTCACGCGTACAACGTGACTATCCATGACAGCACCGGATACTCACCATATTTTCTGATGTTTGGACGTCAACCAAAACTTGCTGTTGATGCCTACCTAGCTACCGAAGAGGATAACAACAAAGACCAGAATGAGTATTCCGTAAGCTTAAAGAACGTTTAACATCTGCGTACAAGAAAGCTGAAGAAACTTCCAAGCAAGCTGCCAACAAGAACAAAAGGCGTTATGACATTCGAGCAAAATCAAGTTTCGTTGCACCAGGAGATCTTGTTCTTGTTAGAAATGTGTCGCTCCGAGGGAAATGTAAGCTTGCCGATAAATGGGAAGATACGCTGTATTTGGTGATTGACCAACCAAATCCAGAAATTCCAGTTTTTGTTGTACAGAAGGATTGTCCTCGATCTAGAAAGAAAAGAACGTTACACAGAAATCTTCTGCTTCCCTTAAGTAATAAATTGAAAGATACTTACCTGGATAATGAACGTCAAACATTTGATTCTGAAAACAAAAACAAAGATACTTACCTGGAAAATGTCGAAGAAATATCAGAAGCTGAAAACGAAAACCAAAATACCCACCTGGATCACACAGAGTTGAACGCTGATGACAATACTTACCAAGAGGATCCTCAGCTTAAAGCAATGGACGGAACTGCGAACAAAGCAACGCAAAAGTACGTCATTCCAGCTAGACGTCTGAATTCAAATGATGAAACTGATACAGAAAGACCAGTACGCCAAAGAAGATCACCAAAGTGGCAACAAAACAGTGATTGGATTTTTTAATTAGGTATTGGCAGTGAAGGTTTTTCATTACCGTGTTCACAGACAGCGATATAAGTGAAGTCTACATAAATTTGTGACGACTATGAACAGTATGCTTATTATACTGAACTTATGCTATCGGTATGAGTGAAAGTTTGTGTTTGTGTTTGAAATGATTGAAATACTATAAGTATTGAATTTGAATTATCTGTGAAATGATGACGCTTGTGTAAAATTATGGAGTATGACCAGTAGAAAATGAAATTTGTTTTGGATTACGTCCATACTACACACATACAATATAATACACACTCATACTCTATACACAAGTACCATATCATTTAAAGGATATTCACGTGTTCGTTATTATATTACCGTAACTTTACCTTGTTATAACATATCAGTATGAATTGATTAATATTTTAATATGCGGTGATGATATTACATTCCGTTTGATTTTGTAATTGTTTGTTTAATTTAAGTTCACATACAAAATGTTCATTTCATTTTGTATATTTCAGTAGTTAAATGTCGGGACGCCATTTCAGAAGCAGGGGGAGTATGTCGTAGGGTGAATTAAAATGGAATGAGATATACTCTGATTTTGGTTGTTTAATTTCATTCCCCTTTCTTATGCCCGAGTCGGTGCTCCATACCTTTACCTACTATTGCCCCATTTACTAACACTAACCAATTTATCACATGACTTTTATTAACCAATCACCTTAGAAAGTACTTCAGGTCAATTTTTGGATAGATAAACCATTGTTTAGACATCTCTAAATATTTCCAAATATCTCGGAATACATTAAATATTTATTCAGGTATTTATGAATTTTGTATTATTCAAACATTTCTCCCTTGTATTGTTAAATTTGTATTTATTGTGAATTGAAATTATTGACATACTTTGATGATCAATGTATCGGGTTTTTGAAAACGGTTTGCTACGCGCCATCACACCTGTGCTATTTTACATTTTTATTGTTTACCTTTTTGACGGAAAGCACGTGTTGAAAGTGAAATGTCATTAATATATATTTGCATGTATAACTGTCGATTTCTCATTATTCTGTATGTTCTATTTCAGATATTTACAAGGTTGTTATACAGCTATGTAAACCAAAATAGCATCACCAATATACAAATTATATATCGTTCTGCCTTCATTTATTCAACCCATACCAGTGCCATACCCCAACATAAACTATGTAAACTGGAAGTAGTTGTGCTAGCTAGGGTAGACAAGGGGCCGGCGATATGTCCATAGCCAAATTCCGATAATATTGCTAGGCCTTTTGTACGTTTAAAGTTAATTTAATAAATCCGAAGCCTGACCCCCATTTTAAGATGGAATGGCTCATAGATGACCGTCGGTGTATTTTAGCTGGCAACAACGATTATAGTATTGTTTATCCAAAATTTAGTTCTTCTCTGACTATGTCTTTATATCACATTATCAGATGTTTTGCAATTAATTTACATTTTTACCATGCACGCGTAAACGAAAAATTATAATCGAACCAATCATCAGATTTAATATAATTACTGCGTTAATGTTTCAGGATATAATATAATAACAGCTATTAGGGTTCGAATGTTTTATAATAATACGAGTGATTCCATTAAGCAGAAAATTGCATCTCGTTAGCTTTGGAACGCTGTTCTGCTCATTAAACTTAAAATAAAATATTGTAGATAAAACTAGGTGTATCACGGTATACTAATGAGTACATTAACGCATCAGCTGCGAAATGAAGTAAACGACCTTAATGACATGTATATAGCCGAGAGCATGTTTCTAAAAACCGATGACAGAGGCGATGTGTTTCTTTACAGAGGAACATTAGTCAAAATATTAGGGTTACCATGAACACATCGTTGAAAGAATTTTTTAAAATCGAATGCAAATTAGAAGAGTTGTGAGAAATATAAGATTAAGGAAATATGCAAATTAACATATTTAATTGATTGGAAACGCCCCTTTTTCAAAACTTTGAACCCTATGTACTTATTTTTTGCGTAATTGTTTATTTATCAGTGTAAATTATCATGTTTTAATATGGTTTTAACCTAGCAGTTTAACCTGCATTAATATTCAATTAGAGCACTGTGACATCCGCCTCCATGATCCATAACTTCGTAAGTGTCAATCCTTTATGTTTTCACATTTCATACACCGATTTACAAGTTATTCAATTTAAAGTCAACTTTATGTCTGACTTGTCTGTCCCATTAATGTAGTTCCATAGCTGCATATAAAACTGTTGAAAGTGATAATGCGTTTGTATATTGCAAAATGTCTTGACAGTAAACGCATATCTATTGAATGAAAGGTTTAAACTTGCAATCTAAAAGTGATTGCTCCATCTTGTCCCTAAAGCAGCATTTAGCGCTTAACAAAAAAAAGGAAATTTAAGATTGTTGTAAAACACTTTTTATGCCGAAATGGCGTCATGCTCTTTCAATCTGTATAAAGGAACATGTAATTTAAAGTGGCCTGCTTTGTATGGATTTTTGTTTGTTTAAGGTTGAAAACCAAAGCGCATTTAATAGACACTTTTTGATGGATAGCGATTTATTATAAACATCGCTATATTTACACACAGCGCGTATTTATTTTAAGAAATTGATAAATGTGTCCCTGTATGTAATCGTTGATTAGCATACAGCGTAGGAGCTCGGATGAGTAGTAATTAACTTTTTCGCATCCGAACGACTGACTGTACGTTAATAAACGATGAAATGCACATAGGCATTTATTATTTCGCTTATTACACGATGTTGTCTGGAAAAAATATCCCAAACTATTATGTGTTAAACGCGTAGAAATATTTCATTTTAACATACAAGCACGTAATGCGGTTGGATGCATGCGTAATTTTTCCCACGAGATGACCGTGGTAAACGTGACTGTACTGATAGTGCGTCTGATTCACATTTCAACGATAATGACTTATTTTGGGACGGTTGTCGGAAGACAGCTGTTCCAGAGGGAACAGAACAGAGCAGAATTGAACAAAGCAATATACAAACGGGTTTGGCGTTACGATTTTCCTAGAAACACAGGCAACTCCGATGAAAGAAATAGTTCAAAGCTGGGTAATATATACCGTATATTTACCAATGAAATGCAATAAATTACCGACGTATAATCTACATGCAACAAAAGTGTTAAATTTTCTGCTTCAGACTGCGTATATTTTACATACATAAGCATACCGGCATTTTTTAACCTGTATCAATTACCGGAAAATACACGACACCGGTGTTCTTTCGATCACAGTGTAGACCAGTGTACGCGAGCTCGCATTCACTGCTGTTAAATTGCTACATGTAGGTATAGTAGTGTTCTTTGTGTTTGTCTGTTGCAGTGTTTGTTTTGTTTTTTTTCGTGCTTTTTTCCGAGAAAATTTTACTTAACGGAACCAAGAACTTGGACTTTTGTTATTTGTCTTCGAAAGCGTATTGTGTTCCACACGTAATCTGAATTTAAGCTACTTGTCATAGTTCACTTAGACCTAAAGGATATCATAAAGGATGACAAAATTCAAATGATTATTATCAAATTTTAGTGACTGTACAAAATCAAGAAAAAAAGTGAAATAATTTAAAAGTACTCGTGAGTTGACTGGAATATACAAAGTTGTATAATGGAAGTTAAACTACTTCTGTAATGGTTGTATGCAACAAAACTCACACATCAGTGGTTTGCCGAGCTAATATAGCTCTTTAGTACCACATTTTGAGCGCTGGATTATTGCAAGTCCATTTACAAATTTGCAATCTGAAACACAAGTTTGCGAGAATTGTAAATCAGTTTTGATTTCCTTGACATTGACCTCCATCTCTAGTTCACATTTTAACGTTTTGGATTTGAGCAGTTAGGTCTCTTTTAATTGAGCATTTAAAGTCCTAATTAGTGAGTGAACAGAATTTCACATAATAAATGAGTGATCACTCTCACGTCTTGGACTTTTGATTGATCATTTTCACGTCTTGGAGTGAAAATTTTGGTATTTCACTTGGAGTTGAAAATTTCAGTATTGCTTGTCTAAAATTAATGAGCACATGCCAACAAAGCCGTCCTATAGTAAGTTTAGTGCTTTAATTTATAATATACCTTTGGGAACTAACCGACACTATTTCTCTTAATTTTAAAAGACGTTAATTATAAAATTGAAGGAAAAACTCTAATTATCGCGATATATGTGTTGTATGCGACGTAATTTATTTGACGTCATTGCATTACACATGTAACAAGACGCAACGATCCAATTATTAGCGACGTTGTTAACGTCGTGAACATGCAAGAACTTTCTATTAACCAACAGGAAACGCCATTACTGACCAATTGCCCAATTTGGTAGTGTGGTGATACTGAAACTTATTGCATATGTAACTATATATAGTATCAAATTTGCCTTGATTTTTGGTGATATGGGCCGATAAAACGACCACATGACGTAGTGTGCCGATAAGTGATATCGGCACACTTGCTAGTGTGCCAGAAAATCAATATCAAAGCTATTTCCGGTCAACTGTGCAGCAACGGCAGAACGTCAGCTAGTGAGAACGTTGACGTAATTGACAACGTAGACGCGTAACATAAAATGGCCTCCGAGAGGACACTGAAGTCTCTATCTCACCGTTTAAATAATTTAGATGGGCTTATTGAGCAGCGAAATGCTGAAAGTGACACGTATACTTTTGTGGATAGTATAAATAATCTACGGTATTCATTCAATGGTATTATTTTTTATGAAAAAGAATGAATATTGCAGGAATTTGTGTTTTGTATACTTGTCTTATGTTGTCCCATTTTCAGCAAAACCGATGTTCAACATATGCAATAAAAAGGTAATTATACGAGACAAGTGTGCCTTGAGGTGGTATTGGCACACTTGGTTCAAATTGCTCCTCGGGCTAAAGCCCTCGGGCCAATATCCCACCACTTGTGGCAATATCGCTTTAAGGCACACTTGTCCCGTATGATAACCTCTACATATGTCTACATTTATTTGATCTGTAATGACGGATTTGTCGGTGAATTTTTGCGGAAAATACATGTATATCAATTTTGAGTATATAAAAAAGGAAATATCGCATATCGTGTTAGAATTACTATTTAACATATATTTACCTCGTTGTTAACCGAAAAAAGTTGTATAGTTGAACTGAGGGATATTCGATTTTCTTTGTAGAGTGTCTAGCGGTAGGGTAAGCAGACTTATCTTATTACATTAAGTAAGAAGGAAAGTCATTCGAACGCATTCCTGCCTTGTAATCATAAGAATGAGTTGTCTTAAAGGCTTTGTAAAAGCCATTTATTCTAATTAAGTCTCTGGTGTGCCACAAACGCTTCTTCGTGTTTCTGATTATGCACACTGAAGTGAACATAACGATCGCTGAAAATGGAGATGGTCACCTTATCTGTATATAAACATATAAATGATATATTCTACACTGTATGAGTGTCAGTAAGAAAATATATAAATGAAACAAACACTACTGCATCTATCTCAAACTACTTTTAAAGGTCAATTATCGCATTTCTTTAGCTACGCGCGACTTCACAAGATTTGAGGTTGTGTACCTTCCTCTTTTCAATATGCGTATTACACAATATCTGTCCTATTTATTGAATACTTATAAAAATTAATTACATTTAAACCAGTTTGTTTTAAAAATG
>JAFMSR010000008.1:16963890-17047136 GCA_022818135.1 Saxidomus purpurata
CTGCAAATATTTGTGTAATAGTTTTCTGTGTTCATTGATACCAGTTAAGGTAAAAATGTCGGATACAATCTGAGGCGTCCGAAAACTTCTCCAAAAAATAAAAGTTGTTACGGACTTCTTTTATGTGAGAGTACACTCAGGTATTGAAAAGTTTGCGAACAGTTTTTTATTTCTTCTTACGTCTATTTATATTGTTCGTTACTGTTCAAGTTCTAGTTGACATTTTTTTTATTTTCTTTCCAATTTAAGACATTTTACTGTCAGTAAATGTTAAGAATTTAGAATAAGTTTATTTCGAAGGTTATCATGCATCAATCATGAATATTATTAATCGTTAATGTACCACAAAGTAATAATGTATTCAAAACCACAGTTTACTCATTATTATTTGCTATCTAATAAGTAATATTTTTTGTTTGCAAATGTTAATTGAGAACATAACAGATCTTAAATCTTCTCAGAACTCTAATATTAATTTAGATGTGAGTTATTTGAGGGTACATAATGCCCGAATCATAATGCAGTCGCATATTCTTTACAACATGACCTTAAAGAGTGACTTTTAAATGAAGATTACGTTCCCTTTTCAAATTTCCGTACCATTTTCATATCTGAATTCAAATTTAAAGTTTCTGTAATAATTCATTTTGGACTGGTTTGGAAGCATATCGTGCGTGACTAAAACTTCCAGTGAATGTACATTTGACACAAAGATAACGAAAACAATGTACTTCAATATTTTTTCCATTAATTGACCAATTAATAAAGTTTTTGTAAACTTTTTTCAAATATAATACATTTATATCAATATTTCTTTAATTCACATTGATCTCCAAAACCCCACATCATGAAAACAAGGTTTTTCAAGTAGTATTAGTACTATTTGAAAGGCCTTGATGAAAAATATAACGCGGTTACTAATCCACTAGGTATATTTAAATGAATAATTTAACGTTTCACGGTCTGATTATGGTTTTAACCGTATTTGACATGATTATGTATAATAATACAATCATATTTTTCTCTTCCTTAAGTTATTTTTGGTAGATAATTTTTTTTCTACAAATGAATTATAAATTAAAGCGCTGAAGGCTTTGGGGCTATAGATTTACTCCCCTAAAACAACTACACTTCGTGTTTACCTAAAGCACAATCAAAATGTGCAGAGGACAACATTTAACATATGACACAGAATGAATGACTGACAAATATATGGGTGGCAAGGAGTTTGTTTATAATAAAACGTTCTTTAAATGAAAAATTATCACATGGTCAACATTATATATTGTTTGATAGACCAATAAAACAATGCGATCTGCGCTTTGTACATCTTCAAGCGATATGATCTGATAATGTAAACCGAAAATTATTGTGTACCAAGGACAAGACCTTAAAACAGAAATAAACAGAGCAATACCAGCAATGGAATATAAATACAGTAATGCACAATGTGTGTAACAGGGAAAACCAAAATTGATTCTTGGTTACCTATTAATCGGTGAAACTACTCGGCTCCAACTTGACAAGCAGCGTCAGCCTGGATAAATAGCGGGTGACTTTGCTCACCTGAGTTCTCTCTCGGGAATGTACGTAAATTCTAATCCTTTTTTAAAGGAAATTTACTTTTAGGTAAATATATATGACGTCGTTCGTAAATAAGAAAGTTGTCAATGAAATAACATCAAAGTTTTGAAAATCATACTACAAAATCCTATATCGAGCTCCGTACGTTCCGTAAATATCCGTACTCTTCCGTGATATGCATATGATTATCTTCCGAAATCAGCTAACAGCGCATTTACTTCTTACACAGAGTACAATGGAGCCCGTAAGCTATGGGCCTTTCTGTAATCGATTGAAGTTGTATATACTGTCTTTGTATGTAATAAGTTCTTATCGTAAGCGACATTCAAACAAAAGATTGATCTGATCTGTCTTGCACTACTTTCCAACAGCGCATGTTTACAGTTGTTATCAGCACATAGCACAGTTAATTGTCTTTATCTGAGACTTACCAATCTCAGTGTATTCATTATAGAAGGATACGAATGAATCCATACCCACTTCATGTATATTGTGGTGTTAACCGATTTGGGAGTAGTAGAAAATAAATAGCGTTTTTATTATAAATCAAATGACATTGCGGGCCGAGCTTCATTTTATAATGCGAATATGTCCTCTTTGTAGAATCAAAGGACTGAAAGTGCTGGAGGATCGATTGTCTCTGAACAACACAGTCTGCACACATACATGTGTAAATATCAGGACAACATAGACTGTACACATACATGTGTGAATATCAGGACAACCCTTGCACGAGTAAAGTTATAAACTGGAGACACAACTGTCCACAAATTTTGACCTTTCACCATTTGTGTAAACTTTACTTTTGAGATAGGAACCCATGTGCTTACATTATGTCATTCAGTGACTATGTTCAACTACCCTATGAAGTATTAAGCTGTGAATCGTAACTGAGAAATGGATTTTGACAAAACTGAACTGAAAATTTATGGTTTGAACAACTTTGAATGTCATTCAAAAGTCATGGGATATGCTCATAAGGTTGATTGTATTGTGCGAATTAATTCGGATTTAACGTCGCACCCAACAGCTAAGGTCATATTGCAACTTCCGGCTTTCATGGAGGAGGAAGATCCTGGGTGCCAATTCCCTGTATCAGAATTTGGGAGTCATTTAGAAACTCCGAGGGTCATACCCTTTATTGTAAAAAAATAAAAGGCATGACTATGTGTTAAAGAAGTTTTATTCAGTATACTTCTGTAAAACTGCATGTGATACATCACAAAAGGTGGGTAATCAAAGCGTTGGCAAGACAACAGGTGTTTCTTTTTGGATGCTTTCCATTTTGTCACTGCATCTCAAAAGTCAAATTTGTCCACAAAGCGAATTTTTCATAAGTGCATTCAGCCATAGACATTAAACTTGGATATTATTTGGCACACTTAAACCCCTTTCAATAGTGACAGTCTGATCGAAATGACCCAGAAAGACGTTTTTGTTACCCCTATCAAGGTTCGTCGACCATCGCTTGTTGTGCGTTTATAGACGGTATCATAGGAATCAACACACACACAAACGCAATGGTACAAAATGCGGGTCGATCCGAAATCAGACGACAACGACGACGCAATAGGGTCAAAATTAGACATATCCCATACCGGAAGCGTATTTTATCAACAATTTATCTTGCATTTCGAAGCGTTTTGAGAGGTTTTGAAATGTTGTTTTTGTAGTAATTTGATCATACACATTTTAATTGCGTCATAGAAGACGCTGTTTGCTATTTCTGTTGCGTCATTGACAAAATAAGTGCGCCAAAACCGCAGAAAACGCGCTCTCGCGGAAACACTGAATTTAGTGTATCCGGTGTAGCGATACGTATTTCACGGGTCTTACATTTCTCATGTCATACCGGTCTGACGATAAAAACCGCGTGGGAAAATAGTTCTGTACAAAACAGATACCTCGTTGATTTAAGTTACACATTATAAGAAAAACAACAATATAATATTATGCTATTCTGTAATGTTTTGATATTATTTAGATCTGTTACTATATAATTTTTAAAACAGAGGACAGTAATATAGAACTACTTTTCGGTCGTATTCGACACAAATTTGTGTTAAGAGTTCGGCCGTAAGTGTCTGAAATACTCTGTTAACTTTGGATACGATTGAATTCAATCGATCCAAAAAATCGAAAGAAACTATACCACTTAGGTCTAATATATTCTTTGTTGACATGTTGAAATCGGAGAAGGGAGCATTTAGCTAAAATTTAGCATGTTACATTACAACTTCAATGACCTTTAGGGTTGCAATAGCACAATGTTAGTTAATTCTTACTCTTTGAAGTAGCATGTATTTTAATATTCTATACACTACGCACATTACTGACGTATTATGTTTCTGCATTAACACACTGCATTTCTATAAATCAGTGTATGTGTTGAAATGATTTGTTCATTTATAATATTTATGAAAACTTTGAAAAGTAATGCAATGTAAGTTTGAAATAAACTGTTCTAATCTCTTCTGTTTTGATCTTAATATACACTTGTAAAGAAACCAGTAAGCTCGAATTCTACAGTGTTATTTTCAAATCTAGCAGAGGGAACAAATAAACAAGTAGTTTGTAATAACCGTAGTTGTAAGTTATGAATTGAATTATTGTCCTGGAAACGAGGACACCGTATTCCTTTACCTGTGTTTAGTGCAATTTATTTCAGCTTTATTTGATTCGGATAACTAGACTTGGATTCCCTGAACATACAAACATTTTAAATTATACTAGATGTTTTAGTGTTTTATTATCATTATATGTTATCAACGATTTTTGTGAAGTGAACAATAAATTACTAAAAGCAAGATTAATTTTCAAATCAGATTTTACTATTTTGGAGAGGTTAAACCTACAACTATGCGGAATTCGTGTTAATGGACAGTGCTATGTATAAATAAAAACAAAGACATGGTTTTGACGAACGTTTATCGATACTACACATGGTTAAGCAGGAAAATATTACGATCGACATACATGTAGTATACCATAAGACGCAAACGAAGTGTGTGATAAGGTACTAACTTAACAACCTGACCCTGTCCGAAATTTTTGGATATCAAATATTTGTCTTGTTTTACAGTCCACACTGAATGTTGAAGGTATGTTAAATTTTTAGCTCGGTAAACCAATTAAATACTTTTATTTTAGTTTATACTAATTTATTTACGCTCGATTGTGAAAACAGCTTGAGGATTATCGAGTCACTCTCGAGTCCGCTTCATGGAAAAAAACAGCACTGGTGTCATATGAAGAGGTACGGTCGTGACCCCAATGGGGTTCCAAGCCGCAACCTCCGGGATAGGCTGAATATATTTTGTATAAAAGAAACATTTTAGAACTGTTCTTTCAATTTCTTTCAGGTTTTTCTGTATCATTTTAATGTTCCGAATGTGGTCTTGACAAGTTTTATCCAAACATTCCTTCTATAGCACATCTATATTATTTAAAACAAGAATCTGAACATGTCATTCAATATTAATTGTAAATTATTGACGTCCGCTTTCATCACGTGACACCAGACTGCAAAATGAAGCATTGCAAATTATCAACTGCATTTCTAATTATGCAATAAAAGCATACAATGCGAATATGTCTGCAGAAATGTTGTTTATTTTATATCATAATCGTTAGGTAAAAGGAATACGCACAAACTTAACAAAGGAGTTGCGGTCAATTTAGTATAACATTTTAGGAACGGTCTGACAGACGTGTTAAATTGTTATTTTTGAATTTCTTTTCAATTTTGTAAACAATACAAAAGCTGAGAAAAAAAGAAGAACCAAATAAACAAACAAAAACGCCCGCTGAACAACACAATGGACCACAAAACTTTACCTTGAGAATTCAAGTTTTTTGTGAATTTGATTTACTTCCTGCTCATATGTATTATAGGGCATTTATTTATTTGATTTCTATAGCGAGACTGGGAACGCCACTACAAATGTGCTCTATATAGTGAACAGGTTATTTAAAGAGATGGCATCTTATTTTGTGTTAAAATTAACCTGAAAGAACATAGGACTAGTTTTCGATTTGAAATTGTTTACAATATAAGTTATAGCTCTTTAATTGCGAATTATAAGACCGTACATCTGTTCTGAAATTTATAGACAGACAAACGTACAAATGAGTAAGAGACATATATGTGCACGGTCTCACATGAATGAAAGTGTACTACATTCTTTGGACCATCGCCTATCGTTTGTTGAAGGTGTGTTATGTTCTAGCTCTTTAAAAGCATGGTGTTTAACAAAAATAATATGTTTTTTACATTTGTTCTTTTAATGCCTTTTATATTATTGCTAAAGTATATTTAAATTTAAGCAAACATTGCATTTTTTATTTAAAAACTAAATAATAATAGTAAAAAAACACACAGGAGTGCACAATGTAAAAACCAGACGATATTCCATGATGATATCACGTGACTTAATAAGTATACTGTAAATTTTATCTTAAATTGTCATAAGAAATAGTCTTTTTACCTTTAGAAATGAACGACCTACTTAACAAATCACGCTCCAAAAAGCAAGGTTAAAGTTTGGATCGAAACAATTGTTTGCCTTACATTCAATCAGATATTACTAAATATTATTAATCGAATAAATGTACCCTTACCTGGACTCACCGCATATTGTGTATTCACATTTATTTTTAAAAGTCATCCTTGAATAATTGATCATTTATTAATGTTAGAAAATACGGAAATTGCAAAATAACATGTTCTTTTTTTGGTGAAATTAGAGGCAATAATCTTTTTATTACATATGATAAACACGGTGATTTTACGTAGAGAAGTCTTGTAACATTTCTTTAAAGAAAGCTCTCAAGAAATGTAAATTTGCAACACAGTCCTTATTAACAAAACTCACACAAACGCAACCATTTTAATAATATGACCAAAAACGAAAATGATTGATTCTCAACTCTTCTTTTTCTAGATTTTTAGTGCTAGGTCTGAGAGGCCTACTAAGAAACAAATGTGTGCAAATTACCATCATAACTTTTTTAAGGGAAAGAGCATAAACATATTCATGTACAAAACAGGCATATATAGACTCGCACAATAATTTGTTTCAAACGGTCAGAGTATGGTTAGACCGACTTACAAACCTACAAGTGTTAGATAACGCTGACATAACTTTGTTTCACCGACAGACCGAACTACAAACTGCCATATTCCCAGTAATTTATTCCAAAGGAAGGAAGGATGCATACCAATATTCTTTACTGTTAGCTTTCCAATGATGCATATATTTTGACAATATCACGAGCAACCATGTCAGACTGACAATTTACAAATAGCTTATTTTCTATTGATTATAAGCGTAATACATTCAATTTACTCGAAATTCAAGGGAGATAACTCTAAACTCCACTCGATACGCTTCGGATATCTACGCTGTACAGTCTCGAAACTGTTAACATATATCTAACTTGCAGGTATCAACAATGAAGGGAGAATCAACTACTAAAAGACATCAGCTTCCCGGTTATATGGTCGTATGGTTCTACGTTACAGCCATCATATGTACGATTGATGCCAGTTTTATAGTGTTCAGACCCAGAACCCTACCAGGAGGAGACCTCAGCAAATACTTTGGCCCTTGTAAGTTTATTTAAAGATTTAGAACTTTGACTATAAAGATGTTAACCCGCAGTTTGTGGACTTCTCTTTTTTTAATACTAAATGATTGTTTGGTTAAAGCTGCTCGCTCTCAGATTTTGGTAAAATAATTAAGTTCTTCAAACTGTATGTAAATAACGTATCATAGAACATATTGTCATATAAAAAGACTCCAGTATAAATTCCTGTCACGTCTATCTCTAAATTTCAAATAATACGCTACCAAATTCAAAAGCGTTGCAACTTTTGAAATTCTAATATAAACATAAAGCATAGCGGTGCCGTGCAACCGACATTTTCAATCGATTTCTGCAAATTCCTACCTAGAATTTTGCATATAACTTGATTCTAGCCTTCAGTTTTATAGTTATGTACATTAATGTCAATTTAAAAAAAAAAAATTCAACGGTAACTGAGCGCGAGCAGCTTCAAATGCTTTGCAGATTGTGTTAAAGTTTCGTAATAAGGAGCAAAGCTCTTCTTATCACTGATATGTATAATGGTTTGTTTCATGAAAAAAGGAGGTGAACATATTTCGTTTTATTTTTGTTTCGAATTTTTCTAAATAATTCACAGAGGAAATAGTGAATTAAAAACCATCTACCTGATTATAAAATTTACGATTGAATAAGTTCCTGTACTTCGATTTATCTTATTAAGTTCACATATAATGTACACATGACTTTTTAATGATATTATATGGTAAACTGGATCATTAAATAGCAATGTGCCCTGTTGGATCACTAACCGAGTGACCTGGTTTTAAACTTGAGATAAATTGAAGCTTATAGCTTAAATAAGAGTTACAGTTTTATGCCAAAATTATTCCGGCGGTGCTTTGCTTTTAAACAATGATACTATCTAACAACCTTCCGATGCTGCAAATAAAGCATTTATAATTTATCGCTACACTTTCTGTAACAACACATGTCAAACATATCATTCAGTATCTTTATGAATTTAATATAGACAAAGTTTTGACAAAAGTCATCGACATTTCTTTTGACCTCTGCTATGACATGGTACAAGGGATAAGCCTTCTTACGCGATGAAACTGCAGCTGTTCTACTTTCTAGTTTTGAGTTTTTCAAATATCAGCCGTCCTATACCATAACGCACCTTTGCGAATATGCCCTTTAACATAAAAACAATGAAGAATCACGTTCCATCAGTGCTTTGATTTTAAAGGGCATTAGACGTGTCATCTCGGATGACATTGACAATTAATAACTTAGATTGGGTATAAGGCTAGATTATTCAGCAGGTCATGGTGACAACCCATTTATGTCTGTACATAATCTTAATCAAGGTTGAAAGTCGAACGAGTTTATTTTAAGCTTTTGATATGTTTATCTTATATTCTTTCATACGTTTTTCTAAAAGTGGCTATGTTGCATAAAGATATTTAGGTTGATTAGTCGCCAAAGTCAAAACAACTGGTGTAAATGTTGATGACAAATCGATATTTCTCTTAAAATGGGATAGCTTGATCCTCCCTTTAGCCTTGACCGCGATCTAAATCTCAAGGTCTTCCGTCACCTACATTTTACTCAACCGACTTTCAAAATATTAAACCTCTTGCACTAAAACGATGTAAACGATGTCTACAGTTATTCAACCTTATCACAAAACGAGAGATAAATATAGCACATTGGTAATTAAGGTAAGGTGATCATAGATGTAGCTCATAATTATATAAAGTAGATTTACAACATATATCTTTCAAAAAAAAAAAAAATTATAATGAAGGCAATACTAATTTCGAATTTCTATATCGGGAATTGTGTTATTAACACTACTTTTGAATTTGCATTTTCAATGATTTTCAAAATTTCATTTTGATAAGTTGAATGTATTATAGTATTGCTTGGAAAGTCGGACATTGACTCAGATGGTGTATAAAATACATTATTATGTGCAGATCACTTTGTATGCTTCAGTTACACATAGTACTTGCATAACCAAGAAGATGTCTTACTGGTGAAATTTACCATTATTTGTACGAAAAACATTACCAACTTTGCTGCTGATAAAAACCGAAAGTACATTGTATGCGTAAAACGCAGTGTGTGTTCGTTAAAATTGTAACGTAAAATCTTTCTGATAACACTATTTGGTGAAGAAGCGACAAAGGTATGAAACAAAATGTTAGAACAAAAACAACAATGTAACAACCTCCTCAAACAATACAAAAACAACTTTCAATGACGTATTTCCAATGACGGTACAAAGAACTTGACAATATTGACAAATAACAAGATAAACTTGCTAATGAATGTAAAGGGTATGCAAATTAGAGACACACGAAAGTACTTGTAGATATTTGTACATTTAAATTGTAACTGAGAAAAAAATTCAAACACTAAATATAGTCAACGCTACCACAAATTATGAATCAATTTAACACGGAAGAAAATATGAACACGCAAAATATGAAGTGAACACTACACAATACACATTAATGAACTACATCTATAAATAGAGGCAGCTAAAGGACAGGAGATCCGGGATGATAGCCTTGGAATAAAAAGTCGGTTACCTGAAATGAGTACTAGATAAAAAGATGTTAATTCAATGATTACTTTAACAGAACTCCGTGTCCTTGAATTCAAATAAAAAAATACTAGTGAAATACAAATACATCTAGAAAATGAAAAATAGGTTAAGAATATTAAAAAGATTTCTAAAACTGAATCATACTTTACGCAGCTGTAACAGCAATGAAACGTGAAACTGCATTCTGTATGACTTTTTCCTTTTACGCACATACGCACATACACCGAACAGCCATTTGGACAACTATATCGAGCTTTCGCAAACGGCTCGACAAAAACTGTCTTAACAAGAACACCCGAATAGGCGTCTTTTTCTATGTAAATGTCATTTTTGACTGATCTCAGCACAGAAGAATGTTTTTCTCCCATAAACTATATGAAACAAACGGAAGAACTTTTGAATTTGACGAATGATTAAATGGTTGCTATTTTATGGTCTAGCCAAATGACTATTAAAAATATACCTTTTGTCTTTTATTTACAGACAAATATTACATTTACACAGATCAACGGTACGGTGATGTCGGGGATTCTTACGTATTTACACAAAGTCTGTAAGTAACAAACTCGTCAGAGGGAAAACTGAGATAACTTGTTTTTAGTTTCCGATTTTGCGTTCCCGATACGTTTAGCTTTGTCAAACCATTGCTTCCGCTGCTTACCAGACCTACTAAATGTTTTAAACAAATTAACATTTTTGAAGATAACGTATCTATAAGGCCACGGTTGATAAAGTTGCATTGCAAAGAAGTAATTAAGATAAATGCTTTTGAGCTGCTGAAGCAAAATCTAGTCATATCATCGCAGCGGAAAATTTGATGCAATATTATGAAGTTTGTCACTTTTGCCATTGTTTACATCACCGAATTTAAGACCGACGCTTTGTTCTTATTGCTGACGCCGATATTTATCGTAAAGTTGGTTTGCAGTTCGCAGTTCGTAGTTCGCGATTCGAATCGTGAACTTGAAACTAAGAAATTAGTTTGCAGTTCGCGATTCGAACTGCGAACTGCAGACTAAAGTAGTTGCCAGTTCGCAGTCGCAATTCGAATCGCGAACTGCGAACTGGCAACTAGTCTGCAGTTCGCAATTCGAATCGCGAACTGCGAACTGGCAACTTGTTTGCAGTTCTTAGCTGGCAGTTCGCAGTTCGCAATTGGAATCGCAAAATGTCTCTATTCTAAAAGAAAACGGATGACTGGTTTGCAATCAGAATTCGAACCACAGGTTGAAAGCAAGTAGAATCGCGAACTGAGAACAGGGAACTTGTCTAAATTTTGCAATTCGCAATTCGAGTCGCGAACTGTGAACTTGGCAACTAGTCTTCATTTTAACCGGGAACTGAGAACATGGAACTAGTCGGCAGTTCCCAATTCGCAATTCGAATCGCGAACTGCCAACTGGCAGTTAGTCTGCAGTTCGCGATTCGAATTGCAAACTGCGAACTGGCAACTAGTCTGCAGTTCACAGTTCGCGATTCGAATTGCGAACTGTAGGAATGCAAACCAGTCACCAGTTTGCGATTCGAATGGCGAATTGGGAACAGTCGACTAGTTCCAAGTTCTCAGTATGATGTTTGAATAGAGATAAGCTGCAAGTTCGCAGTTCGTGTTTCGTATTGCGAATTGCGAACTGCAGAGTAGTTGCCATTTCGCGATTCGAATTGCAAACTGCGAACTGCAGACAAGTTGCCAGTTCGTAGTTCGCGATTCGAATTGCGAACTACAGACAAGTTGCCAGTTCGAATTGTGAACTGCTAACCAGTTCGCAGTTTGCAGTTCGCGATTCAAGTTGCGAACTGCAGACAACTTTGTGAACTGCAAACCTAATCGAATAACGAAATACAATTTGAAACTAATTCTCATTCCCAATTAGCCGTTCAAATGAAGATAAGTTGCCAGTTCTCGATTCGAATTGTGAACTGTAAACATGTTCGCAGTTTGCTGCTCAAACTGCGAACTACAGACTAGTTGCCAGTTCGCGATTCGAATTGCGAACTGCAGACTAGTTGCAAGTTCATGTTCAACTTGATTTCTCAGTTGCCAGTTTGCGAACTACGAACTGCGAACTGCGAACTGCATACCAACTTTACGGATATAAATAGAATTTATTTCCCTTTCTTGCATTATATTTTGGATACAAGTTAAATACAACCGTGATGTTAGTGCAGATCAGTGATACCAACACCGCTAAAAGTTGTTCACTGAGATCTTTTATTATATTTAATGGTACATTCCTTGTGACCATGAATACTTTCATAGTTTTCTTCTGTTTGTTTCGATATAGTAAAAGGCCTTTGCAGAAATGTATATATTTAAGTATATTTGTACTTTTTAAGATTTATAAGACATTTCTAAAAAATTTGTAAATTATATCCACACTTCCTTAGCATCATAACAACGATTGAAGCCTTTAAAGAATTAAGTCAATATAATTTAATCGCAAGGCTATTGCTACCTGATAGACCGCATATACAGTTCGTTTGGGACAATGTGACACTGACGAAATTGATATATATGTGTATACAAAAGATTACAAGCATGCTATAAAAAGGTAGATGATATGTGCAATGCATTTACATGATTCTGTTGCGTCACTGTCACATTATCCCAAAGAAACGGTCTCCGAAAGTTTTAAACTAACATTCTGCTTGTCTCAATATTGTATTTCTTCGTTTCAGAATGAATTATGTTGAAGTGGTCCTCAATATCATCACTCTTATTTATGTAAGTACATTGTATAGTCATCGAACTCCTCTGGAAATGCAACTTTGACAAATATTCACGGACGATTATTTTAAAACTTCAATCATCAGCAAGATATCGATTATTTAACAACAAATAATAGCAAAACTTAAAAACGTAAAAGCGCCCAAATAAATGGTTTGCTTATCCATGTCTGAGTTTTAATATGACACAGTTTACGTATATTTATCGTTTTACTGTTTTACGACAAATGTAGTAATAGTATATTGTATGTTATGTTTTTTTTCTGTTTTAGCACTATAGAAGGATGGCTGCCACTAAACTTCTTGCTTTTACCGTCAATGTGATGACATTTTGGAAGACGGTGCTGTATATACTCATGTTTTACGAACTTGCCGGCGGAAAGGACTTCAGAGCTGGAAATACACTTGTAGAAGAAATATTCATTGTGTTAATTCCAAATGGTGTTTGGATTGTCGTGCCCTTTATATGTATGGTCGATTTTTGGAAATATTTTCTTGGGGAACAAGCAAAATTAAAACAAAGATAACTTGCGTCAAAGAAACCAGCTTAACTTTAGTATACCTATATATCTTTACCCATAATAGTAACATTGTTAACAGTGTTTATGTTGCCCTTGCTAAATGTCTTAATTTGACCTGTTCATCTTTCAGCTTTGACTATACTATCAATTGTCAAAAAGGGATGCCGTCATTGAAACTTAACTGATTGAATTGCAAACAGTGGAGATTATGGTTACATTACAGGCTGGTCATGATTTGCACTGGTCGCAAAGGTCCCAGCAGGGTAAGGGTTTTAAAATACAGTGTATCGTATTTTTGTAGTTCGTCAGATCGATCTCCTTAAATAAGACATCTTATTACAAATAACAAGTAAAATAAATAAGTAAATACAAATAACCTAGTAAAATTTAGTATGCTTGTAAAAGAGGGTCTTCATAAAGACGAATGGCAACTTGTTTATCAAACTAAATCGCATTTGTGACTGTATTGCATGTTTAGAAACAACTTCGCTGAAACAAAAACATGTTTAAACATAATTATTGTCGTAAAGGCGCCTTTAAAACTTATTCACGTTTTTTTTGTATCATATTGATACTGTGATAATATGACATATCACTAGAACATAATTTTACTGTGTTCAATATGCATGCAATAGATAGGCTCATATATATCATTATTTATTAGTACAATGTACATGTATTACATACATGTGATATTATGAATGTTTTGTAATAGACTTTGATGGTTGGAAATTGCCATTATTTTGTTTAGAGACATTATAATATTTTTAAAGGATGACTACTTAACAATGCAAATATATTGTGATAAAATATCTTGTTATATTTTGTTTGTTGCTCCATATTGACAGTATGGTTATATATTTATGAAATAATATCCGTTCTAGCGATATTCATTGTCTAATAAACTGTGATTTGGAGTTCTGATGCCCAATTATTACCCACGAAAGCCGGAGGCATCAGAACGACATATTGTGTAAAAGACGCCGGAAAGGAATGCTATTTCAATTCTTGCATGACCAGCTATACCAAAGATGAATAAATGCAAAGGTTTATTTTCTACGCGGATATTTATTTGACGTCATATCTCCTAGCGCGCCAAAACGTTGTTTATGAGATAACACGCACTATTTTTTCTACTATTTGTAAAAGAATCATGTTGGAATTAAATGTAACATACTTATACTCACCACTTCTGATAAAGCAATGATAAGTTTAGTCAGTCTTAAAAAATTATAAATTTAGTTATTCCTGCAACATAATGTGTATTTCGAAGAAAGTCATACATGAACAAATAATCAGGTACTGTCTGGGCCTCGGTTACGTAGTAGCTACATAGTGATCACTAAGTAACACAGGAAGATACGGGATTAGTACACATTCGGGCCACTTGAGGTGTCCCCTTGTGACATCAAGTGGATTATGTGGCATGGCTCGTGTATTCATAGTTTTTTTTTGAAAAAGTAAATGCAGCCTTAAATATCAACAACGTTTATTGCAAGCTGTAAATAATGTCAATTAAGTAGTACAAAACATATTCAGACGTAGTTTTAGCCGTGCTACAAACAGTACGTGCGCATAGACAAGCACTTAGATTTTCAATTTGTAAACAATATTTCAAAAGGGCGACCACTAAATGAAAACGCGGAGAGGTTTTGCATTTCTGCGCAATGCAGTTACTCTCCCTTTGAACAAATTTTGTCACAATATCTATAGCTCAGTTCTTTTCAATTCTTTCTTACTGAGCTAACATTCCCGTTTACATAGCCTTGGCTGGATTGGTTATCAGAGAAAGATTTGAGTTTCATTCATTTAACATGGTCTGGATAGTTATACTCCCTGGAAGTTGACGAACAAGCTTCACTTGTAACAGTAGCCGATTTTACAGGCTTCTTGTGATGAATGTGCCAATTAGCAGATATTAGCCATTCTTTTACGGCAGGTAAGAGGTCAACTGTATTAAAAGTCTGGACGTTATACAATGATACGCATCTGATTCTGGAGATTTTATCGTGTCAGGCGTGTTATTAGGGGACTCTTAAAAAAAACCATGTCCATACTCTCACATGGAGCTATAGTTAACATGAATTTAAGCTGAACACAGATATGTCCCTCTGCTTAAACTGGTAGAGAAAGGAAGGTCAGGGCCACACTAAAGGGGTTAGTGATGTTTCATATTTCCTAAGCCCCTAGTTCAAAAGTAACTTAATAAGAGTGGAACCTGACACTGGTTCTCTGCTGCAAGCTGAGCGTGGAACATGTGTTTTTCGCCCAAAGTTGTTTCGTAACATTAAGTGTATAGCTCAACTTGAAGTTTTGCCACAATCTTTAAATAAACATGACTAACAATTTTTCAGCATGACTAATAACATTGATATCGTTAGTAAATAACTTGCAGCATAACGTGTTTAATCTAAGAAATAGTAAGGGAGTTGTTCATTTAAGGCGAATCGGATTGGGGCGATATTTTTCAGAACGGTATCATTTGCATACGAACAACTAAGGATTTTGCAGGCAATATATATAGAAAGGGTATTGGATTTTGCAGGCAATATAGATTGTATAGGAAAAGGTGTTAGATCTCTATATGAATAGGAAACTTAATAGGCTGCTTATAGTAACAGCATAGGTCCCAATGAGCCAAGTCTATATATACAGAGTTATATTAAAAGATAAAAACACAGTCCATGAGATAATTAAATTATTATTTGCCAACCGGTTTATATATTTTGACGCCATATTTGCCCTGCTGAGCAGGAAAGCGAAACCGGTTGGCAAATAATAATTTAATTATCTCATGGACTGTGTTTTTATCTTTTAATATATTTATCTTTTTTCCGGCACATGTTTTTGAATTTTTCACGTATATAGATTTATATATTAATGACAAGTATTCAAACAGTAACACTTAAGTAAATGTCCAGGGTGTTTATGCATGCTCAGAAATGTTATGTAGAGCGCTTTATTCTCGTTTAGTTTCAACATCTTTTATTGCAAATTAATATACATGTTCATAAGAAAGTACAAATTTACAAATTTTGCAAAAAGTGTTGGGCCGCAAGTTCTACAAACATTAAAAATTGGCCCTCCCTAATTCTCGGATATGGCATTAAAATCGGGATAGTTTTAACCAATCGCTGTTACCGTTTGATTAATTTTTACTGAAAACCCGCAGAATGTATGAGCAGATAATATAACTTATGTTTTCTGGTTTAGAAGTTTTGCAAACGAGTTCAAGGCACATTAATTTTTCAACTTAGATTAATTTTAAACGGTCCTCTTAGCATGTACAAAAAGAATCCGAGTAAGATTAGACAAATACGCTTAAAGTTATTCTGAGTTAAAATTGTATACAGTATTTGACTGATAGTAAACACGTGACTTTTTAGTTTCTAAAATGGCTTAGGGTCATTATAGCGTGGTGACTCTGATCTCTTGAAACCCGACAAAATAAAAACAGGTGTTGAGTTTTTGCTACAACCTTGATGTAACACTCCTACACACACTAGTTAAAAGCAGACATCCCCGTTCCTTTTATGCCATGTACTTTATAAATATTTTACTTGTTTAGTTGTAAACTAAGGTAATCGATATATGTCATTTTAAAACTTCCTGCTTACTATTTAACGGTTAATTACACATACTGTATCATAAATCATGTGCCTATACGTACGACCGAGTTGTTATACAAATGCAATGTTGACTTGAAGTATTTGATAAATCCCACCCGATTGACTGCTTTGGCATATATACAAAGGTCGGATAAAACGAGTGCACTGTTCATTCTTCGGACTTACGTGTTTTCAAGGCGTATGAATTATGTCCGCCATTATTCTTTCGCAGATACAAGTTCGTCGCTTAACCCACTGAAGAAACAGGGCTACCTTCAATCCCCTGGACTGGAGAGTTTAGTGCAGAAGTATATATATATATATATTCGCTTACATCTCGGACGGAAAACATTTTAATCAAATGTGTTGCAAACTACAAAAAATACGTATATAGGTTCTCTGGCTGTGTATTCGATAAACCATGTTACTACGTTTCTTTGTTTTAGCAGATACAAACACACGCACATACGAATAACGTTTAAACTAAGCGGATTTTGCAAAGTGGCGTCGTTTCGGATAAACACTATGTGCTTTCGGTCAGATAACATACATGTATCGGTTTGAAATGTGCATATTGTAAAATGTTATTGAAAATTACTTTTGTTACATTTTTATTGGATTGTTTCTTGAAAGGTAAGTCCCGTTTTATCACTTTTGCTATAATACATCTATGTCTTCTTCCTCTTCCGGAACTGCACAAAATTCCCCACTAGGGCATCGTCGTACAAAAATGTTATATACAAAAGTGTTGTACGGTGTACACATTTGCAAGTTTAAAAGCGGTAAAACATCAGTTTTCTGGAACTATGGCACAACAACGAGCCCTCCCTTCAAGACCTTCAGGCTGTCGGCAGCGGCTAGGTGCTCTGGTAACTGGTTTCACAGTCTGATCGCCGAGGGAAAGGAGTGCTTCAGGACATCAGTGCGGAAGTAAGGCAGGTGGAATATGTGCCAATAGCCGTGGTCACCTAGTGTCAATCGTTGGAAGTACACTGGGATGTCGATGAGGTCATGTGTGACGCGGTATACCATCACCAGCTTGGCGTTGGATCTGCATTGCTGCAGTGTGGGCCAGCCAAGTTTGGCGGCAATTTGGCTTCGACTGCTAGTCGGATTGTATTGGCTTTTAACGAAGTTGGACGGCTACAGCCTGGGTGATGTTGGTCATTGTATAAGGGCCCCACCTAGTGCTGGCATACACCAGGATGGGATTGATAAGCGTCTGGTATGTCTGTGCCGTGATGTCCTGTTGGCAGCTTGTCGGGTTTCTCCTCAGGATGGTTTTACGGAGCTGTTGGCCTTCTTGGTGGTCATCTCTACATAATCGTTACGATTTGTCCTAATATTTTTCGCATGTCCCAAAAGAAAGAATTAAGTGCGATCGTTTATTAGGACATAAGACAACAACACAAGCTTACGTTTCATGGGAAATCTATAGTCATCTGTCTCTTTGTGCATTAATTCTAATTCATGAAACAGTAATGTGTATTAAATTATTTACTGTGTTAAACAGGCCCATAATTTGGTTAAAGCTAGGAGTTGACTCACTGAATTATTCCATTAACCTGAAAGTTTGACAATTTATAGATTTTACAAATCTGATGTCGAAAGTTCGTCTCTTTTAGGCGACATGCAAACTAATGTTACAACTTTGCTAACTCTGTGTAAAGCTTGGTCACACGGCATTAGATTTTGGTGTCCGCTTCATATCTCCTAAACACATCTGAAGGAATTTCACAAATACATTTGTATTGATTCAAATGTTCATCTAATAGAGATCAGATTCAAAATTTATGTTTGAACTGCGCCGCTCAAGGTCAACGTCACTATTGAACCAATCAGGCAATGATCACATCAAGAGGCAAGATAACACTCTGGGGTCACATATCGTAATTAAGGGGAGAAATGTCATGAAATCCCCTTAATCTAAGGACTTCAGAAATTCGAGCCGAAATGTTGATCATGGAAGTATACACTACACGGAATAGCAACTTCAAGTCAATTATGAATAAGATCTCGTTTTCGCGAATTTCCGAGATATAGTAAACCCACGTGCTGGCCGCAATTTCGTTGTGTCGATTCAATTTTTAATTGGTACAAACACCAACTAAAAGCGGTTATATCTAGATCACTGAGCATTTGTAGAAGACTGTGTTAGGTTTGTTTGTTTTATTGTCACATTGTCACATTTTGAATTGTTTAAAACGGATCATTGTGCAGTTAAACTGACCGACGTAGTTACAGATATTTCGGAGAAAATGATTTACGGACAGGTCTAGTCTACTAAGGACTTTGCATTTTTAAAAATAAATATAAGAAATTTGAAAGAAACAACTTTTTTTTTTTTTTTTTTTTCGTTTGAGGCCCTCTAAAAGAGGTATCCCCGTTTATTTCCCCCGTCATAGGCTTGATAGGGGTCGGGGAGCATCCCCTACCAGCCTTACAATACATGTAATTATAATACATGTTAAATGGAACAGTATACACAAATAAACAATGGTTCAATAAAGATTAAAAAGATTACATTACCAAGTACTAGTAAATTCTATTATGCATATTCACTATTATATCATATTTATTCGAAAGCGAAAATAACAAACATGATAAAGCGAAATGAGATTATCATTCATAAATAATTACAAATTTGATAAAGCGTTTGCAAGTTCTAGAACTTCTTTATTGGTGTTTTTAAATATTATTTGGTCCTTGATCCTGTTAAAGAGTTTGTAGTTAAAGCTTGAGGTGGAAAGTCTATTGCCATTATATTTACAGTCATTTCGATATTCCCAAATAGCCCATTTTGTTTCAAAAATTACTGTGTTTAATAAGTTTCTTGCGTATGGAAATTCACATATCCCAAGAATAACGGCCATTTTAAAGTTTGAAATTTCAATACCAAGTTTTGTGAGAATCGTGCTTAGTTTAGTTTGTAAATTTTTCCAGATGTTAGAAGCAAAAGGACATTCCCATATCAAGTGAACTAAAGTTTCTCTTTTTGATCTACATAGAATACAATTTCCGTCCGATTGTTTCATTAAATTTAATTTATGTTCTGTAAAAATGACGTTGTGTAAGCATTTCCATTGAAATTGCTTAGCTTTATTTGACGCAAAAGACTTTGAAATTATACCCCAAACTAAATTCCAACATATTGATGTATCAAGGGTAATTTCCCATTTAATTTCAACTTTAAGATTACTCATCTTTTGACACCACATTGCAGAAATATATTTAAGTTTTAAATTTTCGGGTTTAAAGCGTTTTCCTAACTTGCTTTTTAAATCGATTCCTTTGAGACATAATAGCTTTACATTCGTTATGAGCGTTTGACTATTGAGCGCGTTAATATATTTCTCAGGAATGCTGCTTTTGATCGTTTGCCACTCGGAGATCCAGTTTCTTCTAAATCTTAACTTTTTAAACAGTTCGTTTGAAGAGATAAATGTTCCTCGGTGTGTATCCCATATGTCCTTTATGCATATTATATCACTTTTTATAAATGATTTAAAGAATATTGGTTTATTTCGAAATCGGATGTGCTCATTGCAAAATATAAATGTATTTTGAATATCCATGCTGGTCTCTGGTTTAAAGCATTTTCTAAATCGGCTCCAATGTTCAAGCGCAGTAATGTAAAAACGTGTGGTTATTCCTACCAAGGAAAAAAATTTCAATGTTGAGCATTTACATAAAAAGAAGTTTTGTCCTAGTTGTTTATCATAGTGTTTAAGAAAATATTTACCGATAGCGTTCCAGTTTTCTAGCGGAGAGTGTATGAGTCTATAAATCATTTTAACATTTAAGCCTGCGTATATGTTTGCTATATTACACATATCAAGACCGCCATCTAATTGACTAAGCGCGATAGTATTTTTTGAAACTAAAGACTTTTTGCCATCCCATAAAAAATTGTACATTGCACTTACTATTTCTTCAATAAATATTTTTGGGATCCCTCGCGTTTCAATTTCAAACATGATTTGGGAAATTACAAAAGTCTTCAGAATGAGAACTTTACCTTTTAATGTTAGCCCTCTAGATTTCCAGACTTGTAGACAATTTTTTATTTTATTTATCTTTTTCATCCAGATTTCATTATTATCGATATTGTAGCCGTGACTTATGCCTAGAGTGTTTACGTAGTTTCTTGTCCAGTTTATACATCTGAACTTTGGAACGTTATTTTTCAATTTTCCAATAAAAAGCCCAGTTGTTTTTTCCTTGTTCATTTTTGCACCGGATGCTAATTCGTAAATGTTTAGAATTTTGAATATTTTTGGAATAGAGGCTTCATTGTCACAAAAGAACTGTGTATCATCTACAAATTGATTTAACTTAAGTACGAGATTGTTATTGGTAACAGTGTCGTGTGACGGAAGTTTGATACCCCGAATATCTTTGTCCTCTCTAATGGCACAGGCCATTGGCTCTGCTTGTAAAATGTAAAGTAGAGGGGCTAAAGGGCATCCCTGTTTAATAGAACGAGAAATTGAGAAGCTCTCTGAGATAAAACCGTTAGTTTGAATAGCAGTTTCAGAACCTGCCAAACACATGTGTACCCAGTTTCTGAATTTTTCCCCAAATCCGAATTTATTCAAACATATGTCTACCCATTCCCATTCAACCCTGTCGAAAGCTTTTGTTTGATCTAAAAAGATTATAATACCATCCATGTCCTCAAAATCTACGAAGTCTATAACATCTTGGATTAACCTGTTTGAGTCTGATATGTAGCGCCCCTTAATAAATCCTTTTTGATCACTATGAAGTAACTTTGGCAAAAACGGTTTTATTCGTACTGCTAAACATTTGGCAACAATTTTATAGTCAACATTAAGAAGCGTTATCGGTCTCCTATTCTTTAAATTTTCTCTTTCACCATTTTTATATAAAAGCGATAAAACCCCCTTATACTGAGACTTAGGTAGACAGAATGACTCCAGAGATTCTGTTAAAACCTGTAAAAAATCATTTTTGATTAAATACCAAAATTTTTGATACCATTCAGCTGTAATACCATCTTCGCCCGGTGATTTAGACTTTTTAAAACCCATTATAACTTTCTTTATCTCGTCTTCGCTAATGTCCAACTCTAAACTACTAGCTTCCTCTGTGCATAGGCTTGTATTTAAGGAGCTGACTAAATTTTCAGCAGAACGTTTATCGATTCCTTCCGAAGTAAACAGTTTTTTAAAGAAATTCCGTTGCTCTTTTAAAATAGAGTCTATACCATTTTTAATTTCCCCTGAGTCGGTACGAATTTTTGCCCACAATTTATCTTTAGCCCGCCTTTTTCTAAATCGAAAAAATATTTTGATGATGTTTCGTCCTCGTCTATATATTTAGCTTTCGATCGTATTTTCGCCGCATCTAATTGCTTTTTGTAATATACATTTAATTTATCCGTCATACTTTTTATTTCTGCTCTCGCTGCTTGACTTTCATTATTTTTTAGTATTTGAATTTGTTCTTCTAATCTATTAATTTGTTTGTGTGGTTTTGCTTTGCCCTTTGTAAAATCTATAGATAATGTTCTTATTTTGTTCTTAGCCATATCCCACCACTCACGGTTTGTGGCAAATTTGTCTTTACAAGAGACCCAGAATTTCCAAAAAGATTCTATTATTTGAATATATTCATTATCGTTTAAAATACTCGCGTTGAGTTTCCAGAGACCAGGACCTCTAACAACGCATTCAGTGTCCAAAATCATAGAAATTAAATCATGATCTGAATACAAAAAATTGCTGATTTTAACTCTGCTTATTTCGCTGTCAATAGATTTTGATGTAAGGAAATAATCAATGCGTGATTTTGACTGAGACCGCGCAAACGTATATTGTTTTTCAAGCGGATTACGTCTTCTCCATATATCTTCGAGATCTAAACATCGAATAAGTTGTAACAACTCTGACATACCCTCGTCCGTACGATAAAACCCATCATTAAAAAAGCCGTACTTTCTGTCTAGTTTTGGATTAAAAGTACAGTTGTAATCACCCCCAATTATAAGCGAATATTTGCATTCCCGAAATTTATTCTCGATAGTATTAAAAAAGCTTTTCCGAGATTTCCCTACGTTTGGCGCATAAATGTTGATGATTGTACACATTTTCTCGTCTACTTGAAATTCAATAGAAATATAACGTCCTTCACTATCTTGTAATATTTGTTTTATAGAAATGTTCAATTTAGGCCTGATTAAAATAGCAACACCGCATGTAGAGTTATAACCGTTACACCATATTGAATCTCCGCCCCATTGCTTACCCCATATGTTAGATTCACCGTTATCTTTACAATGCGTTTCTTGAACTAGAATAATATCGTACTTTTTCTTGTATAACCACTGAAAAATTAGTGACCTTTTCTTCTTGTCTCTAAAACCATTAACGTTTACCGAAGCGATACTGTAAGTCATTATGATGATAAAAGTTAATTTTTAAAAAGCAAAACATACATGTCATATACACAAACAGTAATACAAAAAAATGTTTTGAAGAACAACAATACAAGTATCTTTTCGCTATTGAATACATCTTTA
Organism: Saxidomus purpurata; assembly: GCA_022818135.1. Taxonomy (NCBI): domain Eukaryota; kingdom Metazoa; phylum Mollusca; class Bivalvia; order Venerida; family Veneridae; genus Saxidomus; species Saxidomus purpurata. Next base: position 16,987,060 of record JAFMSR010000008.1, read on the forward strand.
GCTTTTTCCCAGTGCACCCTATACCAATATGGTATATAAAACTACTTATATTTTTTATACCAGTGGCAAGTAATAAGAATTCATGTGCAGTGGTATTACAATGAGAAAAGAGTGTACATGTACTTAGTAAATATATTGTCAAAACGTAGAAATACATATATACTTTTTCTGCTGAATGCATTTTTAAGTAGTACCTGTATAAGTTATCGCATCGCTGGTTTTTTTTAAACACCAAGTAATCATAAACTTTGATTGAATTTTGTTCTTTTCAACACAAGTATTTTTCTGTATACCATATGCTTTTACTTTGCTATAGCTAAACAATGACAACAATGTTTTGCAGTATAAAAAATTTAAATGTTCACCCCAACTCTCCTTATCAAACATAAAATGTGCATCGTTCATTGAAATGAAAAATTATTTTTTACTTTAATTTGTTTGCCGTCGGCGGTGTTCCGAAATGAATCGTCGGCATCTTTCCTTATTGGCGGATATACACTCCTGAGACAAATCATATTATCCTCATCCGATATACCGTCAATAAGGAAAGACGTCAGATTCGAGTACAGTGCGTCTGCATCGGCGTCGGAAATGTGAATTCCCGTCGGATCACCAGCATTGTACAAGGAACGAACTACTTTTTTGTTTTTCAAGAAAATGTCATCATTGTCCAAGAAATGAAAACCGTTTTCTGTGCAGAAATTAAGAATTTTTTCGTTCACAAACTTTGTGTCATAATTGATACGCTTGACTGGCGCGCTATTGCCCATTCTCGGTAAAATGCTGGAAAAGGCGATAGGAGAGCGAGGCCATTTTTTTCTCGCAATTGCGAGGCTTTTTGTGAAAGTTCAACAACAATATGTTTATTTTTTTGATATGTCATTTGTTCCCAAATGAATTGCAATTCCACCTACTTTTTTATTCGTCTGTGGAATTATCGACTCTATCACATTGCTCACGTTTTCCAGAGACAATCCTGACACTGACTTATTTGGAACGTTTTTGTCCGTTATGTGGAGCCTGCTTGCGTTCGAATCTCCTATTATGATGTATGTCCGCTGAGGTAGATCTGGTAAGTTTGTTTTAGTAAAGGATGGGTTTTTTTCTAAAATAGATGGGGAATGAAAGGATTCATGTTGAGTTGTTGAATCAAGGTCTCCGTCTGACGGAGCATCAGTAGCTGCAGAAGTTTGTACCGGTTTTTGTACCGGAAGTGAAGTCGAGTTTAGGTTTTGTTCTTCAACTGCTTCCTGGTGAAAAGCAGTTGACTGTATATCTTGAGTATTATGTACCGATCCCGTCGAAGCACTTTCGTTTCCTTCCTCGGATAAATTTGCATTCTGGCCCTCCATTATCTCGGCCGCATATTCACCAAATTTTTCGTTGGGACAGTTGTACTGAGAGTGACCTTCCTGTTTACAATATCTACAGATGATATCAAACGGACAGTCTCTTCTCACGTGACCCTCGCGTTTACAGTTATGACATAGCCTATTATTTTGAGTTTCGGTAGGCTGAGTATTTGATCTTTGGTCACGACGGTTAGGACACTTGAAGTATTGATGACTTGTCAAACCACAATGTTTGCATTCCGTTCTATTATTGTCCGCAAATAATCGGACCGTGAATCGACCGATGTCTACTGTGCTTGGTAGCAGCGAAACACAATTGAGAATTTTGATATATCTTGACCCATTTTCAATTTCAGTCCCTCTGATTTTCCCACGAGATAAACTGTCAGCAATAACTTCCCCAAAACAAGACATATTTTGTAGAAGAATAGAGTCCGGCATTTCGTAAGGTGCATCTTTTATGGTCACGTTTGTTATGATTTTCTCGACGTCTGTTATATATATGTAGCGGTTTTGAATCCTCAAGCCATGAAGTATAACTGTGTTTTTTGCATCGTCTGTGCCTAAAGTCACAACACATTCAGATTCCGTAATCTGGATTGCCTTTATGTCTTTTTTCTCTATGAAAGCAGAAAGTGCAGAAAGTACTTCGTCATGCGAAATTCTTTTAAGTGATTTAGTTGAAAAATGCACAGATAAAGGTCTAAACAAAAGATCACCTCTAGAGTCCGCCATCTTGTCCGACAACACAAAGAACTGAACAAAGAAAGTGCTGAAATCGTTCAACTACCCTCCGAGAACAGAAATAATCCAAGAGGAATGTATAACATGCTCTCTCCACCCAACAACAGCAATATCCAGTATTGTCCAATTGTCCAGTATTTCGAACTAGTAAAACTATGAGTTATCCATTAAATATGAGATTCACTAGAGCTCGAGAAAATATCGTGCCGCCATGGATCAAGGGACGTAACTCTCTCAAACAACTGTGCTTGAAACAACTGTGTTTTAACAAAACGCTATCTTTCTTACGAAACAAGTTCAAATTCTAAAGTGAAAAAACGCACAGTTTTCGAGAAAATGAGTTTTTCATGTACCTCTTGTCATAATGGAGGAAGTGGTAAGTTTAACAAAAGTTACATGCAAAAGCTTCATTTTCTCGAAAGCCTTCTGTTTGTTCGAATTGAAACTTAAACTTGTTCTGCAAGAAAGGTGACTTGTAAAACCACTGTGTTTTCTTTCAAATTTCTTACAATTATGTAGAAAAAAGGCAAGTTACTAATGCTAATTGTAAGTGTATCCGAAATACGTCGATCAGTTTAACTACACAATAATTCGTTTAAAACTATTCAAAATGTGATACTGTGAAAGGAAATGCAAACTTGACAAAATCTTCTACACATATCCACTGATCTAAATATAACAGTTTCGGTTTGGTTTTATTACGTCCAGCTACATACAAGACCAGCTAGTATCAAATAGTATTAAACAATTTCAGAACAAAAGAGTGTTTGGGCCCAATTATCGCCCTTACCAATTGCACAAATACCAGATATTTTAAATTAACTTGTTCAAAGAAATTAATTAAGTCGTCTAATTTTATTGATATACCCTGTTCTAAAGTTAAGGACACACTGAAATAGTACAGAATGCACATGTAATAAAACGAGAGTTTATGATGTCGCTATTCCGTGTAGTGCATACTTCCGTGTGTTGATCTTGATCAAGATGAACACTGTCAATATCAGTTAGGGGTATAAAAATCTTACGTGTACGAGGGGTGACCAAAATTAACAATAGTGAATTTATATCTTCTTACTACAGCTGGTAGTGAACACGGACATAAATAATGCAATAAATTTCTTCGTTTTCATATATTAATATAGACTGCACCTTAACTGGGAGAATTGAATATCACCTCTCCTCATAACAATAACTCCGCCTACAATTTTCGAAATGGTACTTTACCGTTGATATTTGTTTAATATAGGATTGTAGCAAATTTGAATTTGAATTTACAGATAGGTAAACCAAGAAGGTAGCGGCTTCTTATTTCATATCAGTGATAGACTTAAAAGAACGCCGATATGATTTAGTATATGAAAATCTCGAATCTATTTGTATAAAAATATTCCTTCCGAAAACGAATTTCTTTTACAATTTGTACATGCCTCTTGATTCAAAGCACTTGTGAATAGAAACCTGTAAAACAATACTAGAAATTTTATTGTAGGAGATTTTGAAACTGCCTGCTCACAATACAATTCCGGAAGTGATGCTAACTGGCATGATTAAGGTGCAAAATTCGAATTTGAGCAGATTGTAAAATAAATAAATTCATCATTTTTCAGAAAATGTTCAAAGTCAGTCCAGGCAACTAATCAGTAGTGTCTGTATTTTCAGTTGAAGGATGGTCTTGTGCATCAACAGTGAGTAAAGTCTTCAGTCATGCCAACACAAATGCAATTATGTGGTTTGATATCTCAGCAGACATTAACCAGGAACCTGTCAATACTTACAGTGTCAGGTTTCATAATAACAGTCTCCAAGCTATCGTAATATATTCCAATGGTGGCATTACTACTGACAAAATTCCTGGAGTAGATATTGCTGCAGACACATCGGGATATGTTCTGTTTACTAAAACAAATGTTGGAACAAACAATGCAGGCATATATTTCATTGGATCAAGCACTACGCCAACCAGATGTACCTGCTTGTATATATTAGGTATGAAAATTACAGTTTCTACTTATTTTTTGATATCAATTGAATTTGCATTAGATCTTAAGTGAGTGAGCATTGTGAGCATTATGTGTTTTCTTTTGTTAGTTTCATTTATAGATAAATCTGTGTAGCTTCATCACTGCGCTTAAAATAAGTGTCAAATTAAACAACCGGTACAGGTATAATAGTTTTTTATGTCCCGAAAGGTGGGTATATTAAAGTCGCATCGTCAATCGTCCGTGTGCCCGGAATTCCATTTTTTCGTGTCCGGGCTGTAACTTTGTCAAAGACCCGCGTCCCTACATCAAAGGCCAAGGTCGCACTTAAGGGTTTAAAGGTAACAAAATAATATATATATGCAACACAATTATGACCGGGCTGTAACTTAGTCATGCGTGGTGGGATTTTCAAATCATGTAGCACAAATGTTTAGCATATGAATACGACGCGTCCGGATTGTATCTCTGTCATGCATTGAATGATTAAAAATAACTTGGCACAAATGTTCAGCACATCAAGACGTTCAGTTGCGTGAAAAAACCCACGACCCTACCTCAGAGGCTAAAATCACACCAAGAGTTTAAAGGTCATGGAATATTGTATACATGGTAACTCTGTTATGCATGGACACATTTCAAAATTACATGACGCAATTGTTGAGCATATGGAGATGACATATCACGCGCAAGTTCCACGCTTTACTTTTAAGGTCAAGGTCACACATAGAGGTCAGAGGTTTTAGAATCCTTTATATATGCACATGTTAATGTCAAGATTGTAACTCTGTTATACATTGGAGTATTTAAAACGAATTGGAAAAATATGTTCAGCACATGGAGATATGGAGTGTTGTTCACAAGTACCAGATCCACAACTTGGAGCTCAAATAAATATTGCGTACGCATTTTCGCGTGCTGGCCTGTCGATTTTAGTAAAACATTTATAGACAAAATGGCCGAGCACCGTCAAAGCTTCGACCTGAGCAGATTCATCTTCAATAACTTCAACCGAGCGAAGGTCACAAATAACCCTCGACTAACGGTCAATTCATATAATTTCATGGCCTTGAACTCACTACTTATCTTTGAAAAAATCCGCTTATCTAATAAAAACGCAAGAAATCAGCCATTTTCTCAAGTTTCTGACAAATTTTCTCATTTAAACCAAGTTTGCTAAATATACGTTCCCTCTCCGTGTTAAGCCGGGTATCACTTACTCGACGAAACATGGCCTGTCGGATGGAGCCATTGTTAAATTTGATTTGCGTTATTTTAGGTCGACAGCGGATGCAATTTTCATTCTTCGTGCTTTATTACAAAAAGTACTAGCTAAAACTCTTATTTATTTTGTTTGTTTATTGATTATGAGAAGGCATTTGACAAAGTCATTAGAGATGCTTTTAGGATATAATTACTTTATAATGGCATAAGCTGTAAGATGTTAACACTATTTAAGACAATGTATAGTTCTATAAAAACAAAAATAATATCAAACAGGGAATGCCACGTACCAAAAACGCAGCCTCCCCAAAACGAGCCCCACAGCACCCAGAAGTGCACACCACCAACACACACGCACGCACGCACGCACGCACGCACGCACGCACGCACGCACGCACCCACACACACACACACACACACACACACACACACACACACACACACACACACACACACACACACACACACACACACACACACACACACACACACACACACACACACACAAGACTTGTGTCAATATAATGCAATTCCATCGAAGTAACCATTTATTTTATACAGGGAGAACCATTATCTCCCCTGTTTTTATTTTGTCTTCAAATGATATTGAACATTGCATGGATATATATTCATTAACTGAAAATGAAAATGATCTTTATCGAAACATCTTTCATTGTTTGCAGATGATATAGTTTTATTCACAACTGATCCAGTAAGTCTCAAGGAAAAAACTGGGTCACACAGTAAAAGCAAAAAAAAAAAACTTTTTAAAAACTCTAGAGCCCACATTTATTAACCAAACATCATGAAAACTGTACAGAATTTCTATGTCAAGTTTGAATCTGGGTCACCTGGATAAAAAATAGGTCAGATGATAAAATCAAAGGAAAACCTTGTTAGCAATATTGAAGCCACATTTATTTACCAATCATCCTGAACTTCGTCAGGATATTTGTCCAAATGATTTCTAGGTAAAGTTTGGGTCACTTTGGGTCAAAAACTAGGTCACTTAAATAAATCAAATTTAAACATTGTTAACACACTGGAAGCCACATTTAATACCCAATTGTCATGACATTTGTCAGACTGTTTGTCTTGATGATTTCTTTGTTAAAATTGAATTTGGATCACCTGGGATAAAAATCTAGGTCACCAGGTCACGACAGATTCGATCAAGATCAGCTCAAATACTTTCAGTGAAATCATCAGCATTTATCCGAACACTGTTCCACTTCAAGTTACAGAATATAATGTATTGCCAATTAAATATGTAGCAAATGATAGGCCAACAAGTGCTTACCACATTTTATGATGTCCATTCCTAGATGCATAAATTTAAGCATCTCGTATCAATACTATATCCCAAAAACTATGCTTTGAGTTTGGAGCAAAGATAGTTACTGTTAGTTTCGGTTAAAGTTTAATGACTGTTCGATTTATATTTCAATTAAAACACCGATACATGCAATATAAACGCCTATGAACGTTTTTAATCTTTCTAGAATATGCGGAGGAGAAAATCTGAAAATAGTTGTATACACTATAGATATAGTATCATTTTTTAAAACCTTTTGAATGATGGTCTTAAACTTATTGTGTTGTACCTCAATTCTCAGAGTGAAGCTAATGGCCCATACTTATGCTTCGTTTTGCAATGTTGAGATCTTCTGTGGAGAATTTCAAGTTATCATCTACATCAAAAGTTATTATATTCAGGTGAGCGGTATAAGGCCATGATGACCCTCTTATATATAATTTTGTTTAAACTTTTATAAGCTCTTTTCTGTAATGGTTTGGGGTATTTTAATAAAACGTAGTATCAATAATTTCAGAACTTATATTAATCAGTAGAAAGAAAAATTGCAAAAGCTGTATTTTCTACCTAGTCATTTAGGTCAAAACCGATATTTGGTGACGCGGAGTCATCAATAATGTCACAGCGTATGTTTATCTTGACCTTTAGACCTACTTTTTTGTTTTAAAGCTTCAATTATGCATATGCAATTGGACCGTGTGCACACGTTTGCAAGCAGATTTCAAAAGTGTCCTCGGCGGACCTTGATCATGTACCTTTGACCTTGACCTGCTTTCTTCTCTTCTGAAGCAATGGTGTGCCAGTGAGCGATAAGAGGCCACAATAGCCCTCTTGGTATGAGTTACAAGTAGAACAAAGCTGAACTTTCATACAATGACCAAAAACTTGCTATACCTCATTCGTGTGGATGAACAACAGCGTGTTTCTCAACAGGAGTCTAACAACTTTATCATGTCACAGAACTTTAACAACCACATCCATAAACCACAGTTTCAGCAAAAGAATAAGCCAGTGATATGCATTTCAGTCATATAACTATAACTGTTGCCAGGTACTCCTACTAAACCATCTATATCAGAAAACAATAACCCGTCTGTTGGAGGGAGCGTTATGTTGAAGTAACAGAAGACTGATTTATATAAGTATTTATATCTTTTGCCAGGTACTCCGACTAAACCATCATTATCAATTAATAACAGTCCGTCTGTTGGAGGGAGTGTAACTTTATCATGTCAAAGTACTTCAACTACCACACTCAGCAACCACAGTCTTGGTTTTATGTACAATTGGAGAGTTGACAACACAGACAATCCTAGCGGTTCTAGATACTCCTACTCTAACAACAGAAAGACTTTGACTCTGTCGAATATTGTGAAAGATGACGTCAATAAGCAGTTTACATGTACAGCTACAGAGGATGTGAACAATGGATATACATCTAGTCGCAGTGATTTATTGTCAATCGATATTCATTGTAAGTAGTAAGTCGTGTTATAACTCAAATCCCTAGAGTGGAATTCTGGGTTTACAGGAGTCAGCTTGTTGGCCAGTTGACAAGTCAGTTGGACTGTCGGTTTTCGTGTCCTTTTTTATATCTCCTTAACCCCAAAAAGAATTTTCAATTGTTAATCTCCTCGAGATGACGTTCAGAACTCGTGTTCTTACTTTGCTGACAAAAGGTCAAAATACGGGATCATTGGTTTTGTGTGTCCTCCCTTAATCTCATGAAACCTTGAAATTTGGACAAATATACTGATGTGTGGAAAATGGATGTGTGAAACCCATTTTTCAATTCCACAAGCTCAATGTCGAAGACACAGTTACGGATCAGTGTTAATGAGACTATATATTCTTAACCCCATGAAGATTTACATGAATGTTGTTGTATAGATATAACGAAATTTCGTTGTAAATGTTTGGACACAACGTAATTCCTTATATAATATACTTTCAATGCCAGCTATTTTCTTCACTGTAAATTGTAATATTTGATAACGATAACAAAACAAGAAGTTTCAGAGTGCAAAGGGTATAAGTGACTTTATTAGTAAATGTCTGATCATTTAAGTTTAATCTGATTTATTTACCACCGATTGTAGAACAAGTCCTTGCAACTTACATTAACTACTCTCGATGAATGCTTGTTTGAGTTATAACCAGTACTCCTGTCGAAAGAAGGCATTATCGAGATTCAAATCCACGACCTCCGGGTTTGGAGTCTGACACTCTACCGTGACACAACGGTGCCTCCGTTGATTTACATAGTTACACTTGTGATTATATCAGTTAACAAAACAGACTGGCCATACTTTGCATTGTGCTGTTGAATGCCAAAGGCGAACGCCATTCATGAATAAGAGTGAAAACACTCATCAAATTACGATAAATCATGCATTTATATCATCGTACACTGTAATAAAAAGATAAACGTATCAATCTAATACGATAATTGCATCATTTCATTAAATCGACTACTAGTTGTTGTAGTTTGCGTGTTTGGTTAAATATGAGACAAGTTAAATGCATGTTTTGCATATTTTACTCACCTTTTCATATATAGTGCGTGCTTGGTTAATTATTTTTGGGAAAATGTGAGTAAAATATGCAAAACATGCATTTAACTTGTCTCATATTTAACCAAACACGTAAACTACAATTAATGGTCGATTTAATCGTTCATATAGAGGAAACAAACCTTACGTATAAATTAACTTTACTCTTTCGTCATAAGTTGAGTCGAATGCCACTGTTAAGTGACTTTATGATGCGTTATACACAAACCAATAGACATAGAAAATCGCATCTCGGGACCTGTAAAGTAATATAATAAAGTCGATTTTTTAGTATATCCAAATTCAGAGTATATTGAAATAAACAAAAAAATACAGTGGAATTGATTTTACTACGTAATTTCCGTTTTCGTATTATCCGGGTTAGCTTTAAATGAGCACCACTGTTTTAATTGTACTATCAAAATTGTTCGAAATTTCAAGCGTATAACCCTTGTTTTATATGTATGACTCGGTTTTCATTTCCATTCAGATGGACCAGAAAATGTACAGTTCAGTCCCGCAACAACACATTATGAGACAGCCGAGAACACAAATATTGATTCTGTAACGTGTATAGCCAGTTGTAATCCGCAATGCAACTTCAAGTGGAACAAGGTTGGCCGATCTACAGCTGTAAGTAACAATGCTGTATTGAGCCTGGGTGTGCTGTCAAGTTCAAAGGCTGGAACATATCGATGTACTGCAGAGAGATCAGGTGGGCCTTCTGTAACAAAGGATCTAACAGTTAACGTCATTTGTAAGTAAACGTGATATTTTGATTTCTTTCTTAATAATCATAGAAAACCATTAAGTTGCGTGTTTTCCTTTCCCCTGTATTTGCATTACCAGCGCATAGACGATTATGCGATGAACCTGAATGAAGCTTATGTTTAAACAAAGGTTAACAATTAGTGAAAGCTGAATTTCAACAATATTATACTGTTAAGTAGACATGTTTGAGTGATAAAACAACCACCCAGTTTAAACCTTTTTTTTATTCAACATAGAACAATGGACATTTTGTTATATGTTGGGTGATATTTTATTATTTGAGTCCACCGCTTTCAGATATAAGAGATTTTGTATTAACTGTTTTATCTTTTGATTTCAGATGGTCCAAGCAATATGTATTTTACACCTTCTACGACATCTTACAGATACAATGAGAATGCTAATCCCCCGTCTATAACATGCGGCTCCAGTTGTTGGCTTTGTCAGTATAGATGGACAGGACCAAATTCTTACAGTTCTTCAGGACCTGTTCTTGATCTAGATAGTCTTACACGCAACATGCATGGACAGTATACATGCACAGCTTCAAATACGAAAGATTCTTCCCAAGGACAGCAGCAGAAAAAAGTGACCATAGAAGTACGATGTAAGTGATTTAAATGAGCCTGAACAAGTACTAGGAGAATACTCAGAAAACTGAAAGGTGGTGTACATGTCTCTTAGAGCTTTAAATCATTGGGCTGAAGTAATTTGTTTCATCGCAGTTGTAAAACACGCTCTGTCAGCTTATTTAATACTCTATGGAGATACCATTATATTATGAAATGAATGGCCTTCAGGGAACGGACAAACTGTTTAAATATCCAATTGCCTAGGGTAAAACATGGAAGTTTTCATACATGGGGAAAGTGTACAGATAAAATACTATTTATGTCAGTGACTTCTCTGTTAAAAACAACAACTTGACCGAACTACTTTACTACATGTAGTACCTGTTTACAGTTATTTTACGAACCTTAATTGGCTGGACTGTCGATTTGAGCTGGGCTGTCAGGGTTACTGAACCAACAATGTACCTACTTTCCCACTGAAGAAGGAGGGGGTTATGTTAAATCACTGCTATTTGTAGTGCCGTTGCCTTTAACTTCATTTGTATTTTAGTTAAACACTTTTTATAGATATGTACACCACGGTTGGGAATCACGTGACTTTCATGGTAGCAGCAATCATTTTCTAAAAGACATCCCCATTTTGATTAAAAAAGCAAAAACCTTGATATCAAGTACACAATAAAATTGCATCGAAACAATATTTCTTTCTGTAGCAAAAGTTTCTATGAAGTACACAAACTTTAGGAGAGTTTCCACATTTAACTGTTTGTCCGTGGAATTAACCACATAATTTTCTTGTTGACATGCACGCCAACGTCGCAATTTTTAAGTGTTTGAGAAAATTATAGAAGCAAGGATGGTGGTAGGGCTATCAAAGAAATTGACAAAGCATTCCGCATAAGTTAGTATGGGTGTCGAGAGACAATGCAACGTGAAAGTATTTAAATACCTGGCTCCAATTTCACGAAAATACCTAAGTTATTACTCAGTAACATGCTTAACTTATTTCAACACTTATATCAGATTACATGTTTAATCATTTAAAGAATTCAAGTTTGTCAGAATCTTATTTACCCATTTATTACAATTATATACACTTGGTAGTATTTGTGGAGGAAATGTTGTTTTTAGCAAGTAATTTACACTAAGTAAATTCTTAAGATTGTTAAAATTCTTAGCTTGTACTCAAATGAATTTTTCGCTCAATCTGACTTGCAATTAGTAATTTACAATATTTTAGTTCTTTCAACATGTTAATTTCATTAAAATATTGACTATCACTAGAAATGACAACAATAAATATTCTTCCTTTTAGAGACAATAAAACTTTTAAATAACGTTCTCAGCTGAGCAATTACTTAAGTCTTTTCGTGAAATTGGGGCCTGGCAAAATCCGTCCGAAGCGTAGAAATTAAGCGGCCATTTTGTCCGTTGCAGCTACCATGAAAGTCACGTGATTCTCAACCGTGTACACTGTACATGTTGCACAATACACTTGTTATTCATCAACCAAAATCGCCAATTAAACTGATAAAAGCAAACAGTAAGATGACGCTATCGCTCAGCGCTACATGGAATCGTACTCACAAATCTTCTAAGGGAAACTGTCTCAAACATAGTTTTGGGCACAGTACGCAATAAACCGTATACATTTTGTATGCTGGTTACTGACATGTAGGGAACACATTTTGTCTGTTTGAATATAAAGTCTACGCCCTGAAAGATCAGGCATCTGAGGCAAATGCTGACATTTAGACAACGTTGACGACGACTTTGGACACCTTTTTACTAGGTTACTAGGTTTGAATATTTTCAAAATGCCCCCGTTTGCTTACAGGTCCCTGTGGGATTTGTATTGACTGCGTGCAAATATTTGTTCTTGGACAAAGCAGACATGTCATTTATAACACCACCTCACAAAGATACCATATATACTAGCTGTCCGAATGATATAAAGTCAAAATAGGTAATAATAATAATAACAACAACAAAAATTACAACAACAACAATAATAATATTTATTATAAAAATCTTTATCTAACAAAGGATGCACATCAAGATACATATAAACAATACATTTATTAAATATTTCAATGTAGCCTTCTACAACAATAAGTAGATGTTATAATGCGGGACAGGTGTGCCTTTAGGCGATATTGGCACACTTGGTGAGGCTTTTGCCCGAGGGCCAATTTAAACCAAGTGTGTCAATATTACCTTCAGGCACACCTGTCCCGTATAATTACCATTTTATTGCATATGTTGAACATCGGTTTTGTTGAAAACATAAGACAAGTAGATACACAACACACAATCCTGTTTCCTATTAAGTCAAATTCTAGAAATAAACACGCGAGCCTTATATTCTACCCGAATCATCATGAACATCGACAGGAATTTGTATATTAATGGATTCTAGAGCTGAATTCATAATATTATTCATAAGTCACATAACAGTGCTATACACATTCACAGTTTGAACGACGTATGGATGCATGTGTAAAAAGAAACTGGCACATATACTGTATGTTGTATACGGAAGAGGAATGGCCATGCCATAGCGAATTAAGGGTTAGCAGCAAGGTGTAAAATTAAAACCTAATATAAGTATGTTCTATACACTTCATAAAGTTTTAAGTAGAGATAGGAATGAATAACTTTTGTTGTGAAATCAAGTTAATATCAGTTAATATGTATAAAATAACCCATTTATTTGCTGAAAGAAACCTACTTTAGCAAGAAAAAATATGTGATGACTTGACACAAAGCATAACCTTACATGTAATAAAAAACTACAGGTAAAAGATGCAATTTTGGAAGTGATTGTCCTCTATGATTGCTCTAGTTTTATTGTGGGAATGTGTAATTACACTTATTCAGAATATGTATCATGCACAAATTATTTCACCATAATGTTTATCATTAATGTCTGATCTGTGTTTCAGGTGATCAATTAAGAACGAGCTTGCCTTCACTTTCCGAAGATTTATTCTTGAAACTGCATCATTGCTTTTCAATTTCAGTTTTCAGTGTAACGTAAAAACTTTTTAAACATTTCAGATGGCCCTGATTCAGTAAGAGTTACACCTACACAGCTAACTTACACTGTTGATGAGGGTTCCACATTAACCAACATAAAGTGTGCAGCTGATTGTTTTCCTGCATGTTCATACAGATGGACAGAAGAAGGTCAGAATGGAGCAGTATCGGACACAGACACTTTAACTTTAGGAGAAATACAGAGGGCATATAGTGGGAATTACACCTGTACCGCAACAAATGGAGACGTAACGTCCATGTCGAAAGATATAAAAGTTGCCATCGTTGTCAGATGTAATTATGAAGAAATTACTTAATTATATTTCATTATTTAAATGTCATCTTCGGTCCCTGTTGGTTTAAAGATAAGCAAATTTCTTTCACTGTTAGATTTATTGACAACTATTTTTTTACTTTTATAGTATAACTATGTTGAGCTGAATGTATGGTAGGAGTTTCAGTGTCTTTCGTTCTGAAACAATACAAAATGTCCTTTTTGTTGGGGAAGTAATGCAACTATTTCTTTATTGTTTCTCTCAAAAATGCATGCTGGCTAGAGTCCTACAACCGGACACTTTTAAAACATATTTTGCGATAACTCTGACAAATTTTGTATCTAGCAATCAAAAGTTTACCAGTAGAAAGTTAGGTTCTTCTCCTAAACGAAAAGCTAACTTGTTAATTCATAAGACTAAATCAATCATATTTTTGAGGCCCGGCTTTGGGGTTACCAAATTGCTATATTTTATTGATCAACTGTACCATGTTTCCGGACAGGTAGTTTAAATAGATTTGTTTAATTGTGATGTTAGCTTTTGAATTATGTTAACTGTATCAATCAGTCGACACATTAATCAAATATCATGATAAAAGGTTTAACTTGTGATTTTTTGCTGGGCCTCACAGAAATATTGCACATGCACAGTCTGTCACTTTCCACTCCCTATTTTTAAGCAACTATAGGTTAGAATTTAATATATCATAAAGAACAGAAGGCATCACTATCATGAGAAAATATGCATATTAACAAATGCTTTTATGTTAAATTAAGACCCTTTCATACAGCCACCTTGCACGCATAAAACTTGCCTTAGTAGTAGCGATTGTGTATTATTGTATTTTTTTCATTGGACGATATTTTATCTTTTCCTTTGTAACATATTCAATAGTATTATACAAACTATAAACTAAATAAAATTAAGTATTCATATTTTTAATCAGAAGTTTATAGCTTTACATGTATATGATACTACGTCTCTTGTACAAAGAGTGATAACGCGTCAAATGTCATATTTCACAGATGGTCCGTACGATTCATCAACGGTATTATCGCCAGCAGACAAAGACTATATTCGTAACGAAGACAGTACAGGTCTGCCAGATATAAGGTGTTCTGCTGATTGTTATCCTAGTTGTACATATACTTGGACAAAACTTAGACAAGGACAAACAACTACAATAGGTACTACTAATGGAGTGCTGTCACGTGGCTCAATAAAACGTGAGGATGCTGGAACATACACCTGTACTGCTACAAACCCTGGGAAATCTAGGTCTCTAACAACAACCAAGGCTGTAACGGTCAGAGTTAGGTGTAAGTAGTCCTTTACTTTCATGTATTATATATCTACAATAGGGGTTATTCGGCGCTAAAATGACCCGATGCCCTTCTGAAGGTGTAATGGGTTCTCCTAGAGATGTCCACATGCGATATGGTAGAAACAAGACTATTCGCACTTTTCTAAGTTTGCTCAATGGGTTCTACGTTCATAGTGGTTACAAATACAACAGTTACAATTACCACAGCTGTATACATAACGATTACACCTGTCACGAAGCACTCTGAACATATGGATAAAAGACAAAATAGAGTTAAAGCAATCCACAATATAATAGTATTACATATATTTTAGTAAGCATCGTACATTCGCATTTAGAAAATAATAGCAAACGCGTCTAGGGGCCTTTAAACCTATTTGTCCTGAAACACATTTAACATATAGTATATGACACTGTATAATACCACTACACAGTACTTACCATCCATGGGATAACTGATCCACAGTTTACAACAACAACCACAACACACTCGACTGTCCTCACATACCAGTGACTGTTACTGAATACTGTAAAGTTCATCAATAGCAGTGAAATAACAGATACTATTAGGTCTAGAAATGTGAAACATGTACAAGTGTTATTTTCTGAAACTCAAATGTCTATAATCATGAAACTCACAATTACCAAATTACTGGAATAAAAGTTATTCTAATATGTCTATGGTATATTTCTATAGTCAATTCGAGTGCATAAATATGATTAAAGCACTCGGAAAAGAAGGCGGAGTTTCGGACAAGGAAGTAGCTCCTTCCGACTTTTCTAATTCACCCTCACGCAGAAAATAGAATATAGAAATAGAAATAATATCTGTATAAATACATCAGTCGCATGCAATAATTGTGTTTAAGAACCTAAATATTATTTTTGATTGCGTCAAGTAAGCCTTAGAATACCTTCACCTTGTTTTCCTTTAAAAAGGCTAAGAAAATTCAGGAATAACGTCATACAATGTTTTGATTCCGGGAGACAAAACAATGAATGAAAACGTTGACGTCATCACACTGACGTCATTACTCCACGTTAAAACGTTGTACAGTTCAGATTAACGGTTCGCTTTTAAATCGATTGTCTGCTTTGTTAGGTTCTGAATCTGACGTCTTCTGCATAATATCACAGTCGGGTATTTTTTAATATTTTATGTATTAGATGATTAAACTAACATAAGTTTGTATAATATAGTTGTGTATGATATCTTGACTGCTTGTCCGAATAGGGGAGTGAATTCTGACAGTCACTATTTATGCTATTTTACACATTACCGCCGAACTTAAAAAAGGTCCGTAGTAGTTACGATAGTTTTCATAAATTCGGCTTATAAGAATCGAAATAGTCTATGGCTTGGAGTGCTTTATCGAAATTGAAGCTTCGCCCTCGTGAATTATTCCGCCAGGCACATCACCTCCGGGGAATGCTTCAATTTCGATAAAGCACTCCAAGCCATAGATTATTTCTTAAATCAAAAGCACAAATGCAATTCCTTGTGCTAATGGCAAAGAAATCAACATCAAGACAACAATTTACCCATGGAAAAGAACAAAAGAACAATCTTGTATTGTAGGTACAAGTAGGTACAAAAAGTAACCTTTACACAAAGCCGTAAAACGGCTGACTGCCACGTACACAGAAGTCACATGACATGAAAATCATGAACCGTGACTCTTACAGTTTTAAGAGTTAACACAACTCACGAACTGAGAACAAGCTCCTAAGAGCTGTCTCCCTTAATACTATTAAAAACAGCTCAAATCAACACAAGATTGTCTCCCGTATCATAATGTTTGAATAATACAGTCTATCTCAAATCCTACTGCACGATTAATTTATAGTTTATCATGCATTATAGCTAAGGTATCTTTGTTCTCTTTGGGAGACAATTGTTTTTCCCCTTGTCATCTGTATGTCTGTTTTCTGTTTGTCCACTTTACGTTGACCGCTTTTTCAGACTTGGTGGGAAGCATCAGTACAAAGTCTAGTTATACATATCGCAGTTTGGGATGATACGGTTTATGGTAAAGGTCACATGGATTTGAAAATTGAACAGGATGCCCGGTCTTCATTTCCAAAAAACTCTGTTTGGTTCTTATCAATCTTCATTGAAAAAAGCATCTGAATGGGGTGCAGTTACTCATATAACAATTTCGGGTCATAGGGGCGCTAAACATCTTGTCCGCTCTTCATCTCTTTAAACTCTAGTTGGATTTTCATTAACTTAGTTTAAAGCAGTTTTAGGAAGCGATGTTGTACCTTTTTAATATAGTTTTGGGTCATATGTTTAAAAGTTCAGTACACAGGGACTTGAAAGTTGAAAATCTTGTCCGGTTTTCGTCTCCTATACCCTGTGTTGGATTTTCATCAAATGTTAAGGAAATTATGACATCTAGTTGTGCATGTTATAATTTTGGACCATGTAGTCGAAGATCATGGTCACAAGGGCCTGAAAATAAAACATATTCTTGTCCGCTATTCATTTTAAAACTCCTTGTTAGTTTTTCATCTAGCATTGCAGGATGCATCAGCATGAAGTCTTGTTATGCACATTATGATTATGAGTCATAAGGACAAAGGCTAAGGCCACACGACTTGTATGTAAAAAAGTCTTACCAACCACTTTGCATGTGTTGTTATTCTTAAATTTATCTGTCCTAAAATGCACCTATTTCCCCAGATCAGTATCTCATAATTTGATTTCCAACACAGTTGACCGATGTGTGTCTAGCATAATTACTTTGTAGTTCTAGTGCTCGGCTCTTTAATTTTTCAAAACTTCACGTAGAACACTTACCATAACAATTAATGAACAAATATGACCACTATATGGTTCGTACCAGACATGTCGATCCTGGCTGGCTGGCTTCCTACCTTTAAAGTAGTTGCTGCAAAGATTTTGCTATGTAGTTGTTTCAGAGCTGTGCTGATATCGGAACATTTTAACTGAAAATAAATGGTCTTGACTTGGGTTGAATTTCTTCGTATTATGGCCAAACACTACTGCTCATATTAGCTTAATGAATTGTATCTTGGCTATTACTTTTTTAGTAAACTGCCCGCCTGTAAAAATGACTGAAATAAGGTTCGAACGTGCGTTAAACACATACAACAACAACAACACCATGCAATGACAGCTCTTGTTCAATAGTGTCATTATCACGATCTATTGTTCTCAAGGTGACTAGCCCAGTTACGTTGTTTTCGATTTTTTTAAAAGAGACTGTTATTTTATCATTTACAAATGTTTTGTCTTCAGATGGACCAGACACACCAAGTATAAGCGTCAAGTCTCCGTACACCGTAACAGAAGGTGATATGGCTGATGATATTACATGTTCTTCCGACTGTTACCCTGGCTGTAATTTTCACTGGACAAATGTATCAAGTGGTTCAAGTATAGGTTCAAGTGATGTGCTGTCTCTTGAGACAGTGAACAGATACATGGTTGGCTCCTACAAATGTACAGCCAGTAATACAGCTCGCGAGTATAGAGTTTCAACAGATAATACTTTAAGCGTCATTGTGAGGCGTAAGTAATTCATGTTCATCTTGTTATTTTGTCCCCTGTCTCATCAAGGGGAGGGAGGGAATTGCTGTCTGTATGCCTGCCTTTCGCCTGTCTGTCCATTTTACCTTTTCTGCTCTTCATTTTCTAAACTCCGTGTTAGATTGACACCAAACTTGGTGTGAAGCAATAGTATAATTGGAATCTGGGGTCATTTGGTGATAGGTCAAGGTCATAGGCCTGAAACTTGGAAATGCTGCCCCCCTCTATATCTCTAAAACCCCTTGTTGGAATTTCAACGATATATGGTTAACGTTCAAGGTCACAGGTGGCCTGATGTGTGAACTATTCTTCTGCCTCTTGTTGGAACATCATCAAATTTGGAGGAAAGCATAAGTATGAAATGCAGTTGTGCATATTATAATTTAGGCTTATATCGCCACAGGAGCCAGAAATGTGTCAAAAATAATTTTAGCTCTTCATCTCTAAAAGCCTTTGTTTGATGCTCATATGATTAAATATCAGGGTCAGAGGGACCTGAGAATTGAAATAGTGTTTGCTTTTCATTATCAAAACCATTTACATGTAGCTATGCTGATAGCAGGAAGTCCTTAAAAATCTTTACATGGTTTGAATCAAGCACGTGTTGTGTCAAAACATGATTCTCAAATAATTTACATCTTATTCAGATCTACATATTAAATTTCTTGCATATCGGATCGGCATTTCCGGTGATTTTACGAATGCTGGAAAAATCGGTCTGGCATTCCTCCTGTGCCCGACGACTCTCGTGAATTACTTGTGACGAAACGTTATAAACATTGTGACGTCACTTTACAAATCACAACGTCTGAATATCGTTTGTTTTATATCATAATGCATCATTTTGATAAGTTTGCATTTAAAAATCTACTTTAAAGAGCAAGACGATATGCAGGAAAAGACATTTGGTTCAGATGGAAATATCCGTCACCTCGGGTAACTGTTTTGCGGGAACTCAGCAGAGCCTCGTTCCCGCCAAAACAGTAACCATATGTGACGAATATTTCGATCAAAACCTTGTGCTCATGACAGAAACTATTAGTCTTGCAAGAATAATATAGTGTGATCATGCACTAAAGTAGAGGACCTGTTTGAAATTATTTTAAACTCTCGATTACAATAAAATACAGGTCAAGTTTGATTTCGGAGTTATGGCCCCTTTTCGGCTTAAATTTCAGCAGAATGCTGGGTTTCGATCTATAACTTTGTAAAGGTTTCATAGAATTAATTCTGATTTTACATGGTTCAGGTTTATGATCATAAAATAGGTCGATGTCGACAATCCACACATTAATTTTGACCTAGATTCCAGCAAATGGTTACATTTGCGGGGTTGCATGGATTGAATTGAGATTTTAAATGTTGGTTTATGATTATAAAATACAGGTCAAGATCGATTTTGGTTACAATCTTCGAATTGGTACAGGGGTAATGTTCCCTTTTTTTATTCAACTTCACCAAATTGTGGTTTCTTATCATTATCTCATAAAAGGTTGAATTGATTTCAATCACATTTTCTACGACTGTAACAAGACAACTACAAGAAATGGACTCAGCATAAAGGTCATGTGCAATTAAGTGCATGATTGTGTTTTTTAAAAGTCTAAGCGGGGACATCTGTGCCCTTTGGACATATTTCTAGTACAGCTGTATTATTCACAGATGCTCCAGATGTACGTGCAGATATTTCTACAAGCAATCTAACAGAAGGAGTGAACGTTTCATTGTTCTGTATTGGCTCTGGTTATCCGGCTAACTACACGAATACAGGATTGACACAAACAGTAAATAGTGTTGTAATTCCAAACAACAATACAGCTTTGAAAGGAACACCACGCTATAGCTCAATGCATTTCAAACCACTTCATTTCCATGACACCGGTAGATACACGTGTACATTGAATAATAATGTCAGAAATACTGCTGGTATTTTAGACCAGACAGGTTCAGTTGATGTAATTGTGAAAGGTGAGAGCTTAAACTTTACGGTATTACAGTTTAATTACAAATGCTTTTTACATTTTAATTAAAATTGCTTTGCTTTAATGAGACCAGTGTTCGGACTGGTATAAAACGGTGTTATAACTGACTTTGTTTCATTCTTGGTACCGTTTTATTAAAAGATGTTTACGGAACGTATGGAGCTCGATATAAGAGTTTGTACATGTACTTTGATTTTCAAATTTATTATGTTATTTCATTGAAAACTTCTTATTTACGAACAATTACATCTGTTTTTACATAGAAATAAGTTTCTTTAACATAAGATAGAATTTACGTACATTCCCGACAGAGAAGTCGTGTGACACTGTTTTCCGCCGTTGACTAAAGGACTCACGGAATGTCGTTGCTGAGCACTGCAACAAGTTGGTAAATAGCGATGCCCTTAATAAGTTAATCACATGAAATTAGTAACATTTCTTTACATTATTTTGATACAATACATGTACTTTTATGCCTTGTGATCGTTATAAAGTAGTGACGGTTTTATGTATATGCCGTTGCTGAGCACTGTCAACAGTTGATAAAAAGCGCTGCCATTAATAGGCTACATATAAAAACGTATTTGTATCTACGCATCCTTTTGGCCGAAGAAAATGTGTTGATCACCTTTTTAGAGCCAATTTAGTTTTTTTTTGTAGGCCACTTTTCCACAGCCAGTGCTAGTCGGTAAAACTCGGATCATGTCTATCAATACATCACAAGGTTAGCTTTTAAAAAAGCTAGAAAGCGGCTAGTGATCTGGAAATGGAAGAAATAATAAATGGAAGATAAATTATTGTATCACAATAAATATGTAAATTAAAACGTGATTTGTTATCATACATATGGGTACTTGTGTAGAAGTAAAACACAGTCATGTAATTGTGCTTTGAAAAAGAGAAAATAAAACTAAAATACCCCCTCAATGTCTTCTGTATTTGTATTTTATAAGAACAAAATCATTGGATATGACTGAAATTCAGATTAAGAAAATGTAGCAAGGCCGATTAATTCATGATGTTCCATTCCATGTCATTTAATACTTTGTGTTAATTCATAATGTTGGTAAATAAGGACAACATAATATTGTTTGTAAGACCTGTCAGTTTAAATTGACAAATCGGCGTTCATCTTTGGTGTCGGGCTTTCGCTTTGCATAAAACGACGCTGGAAGCCATGTGTTCTTGTTTTCGGAGATGTTTTCAGTTTTAGATGTTTGTCATAGTAATATGCTATCGTAATACCAACAAACCGGCAAAAGATTATGCGAACCTTATTTCCACCAAACAATCTGTAGCCGCAGGCCTCCAACGCTCACAGCGCTTTGATTGTAATTATTGCTTCATTAGCATTTAATTCTTTTACCTTTTTTATATGCAATTTTATTTCGTGGTTTTTCATTGGTGTACTGTAATATAACGCAAATTGTATTCAAACTAGTTCAAGCAGAGCAGAGAAAAAAATCAACATTCATCCGTAAACCGTCTGACTTCATTGAGCAGAGTCCTTACGTCGTATGAACAACGTTTTGCTCATATTAGATGAAATGGCTAGAGTGTTAGAATCGTTTTATATAAATTTCATTCAGGGATAGATAATGATCAAAATCAAAATAAATTCTAAACCTTGGATAGAATTTTAACTGTTAAATTATCTTGTCATAGTCAGTTAGTGACTTCGAGAAAGGTACAGTATAAATGATACTTTCTGCAGTACATGCATTTAAGTTTAATTTTTCAGTGCTTCCAAAGGTTCTTATTGGAGAAGTTCGATTTACTGGTGCTACAGGTGGAAATGCACAACTCCAAGTACCTGTATACAGCTACCCTGACTTAGAACCAATAACAATAACACGATATGATGGCGTTGAAATAATTTCAAATCACAAATACATCCTGTCAGTTCATCATAAAATTGTGACGACAAATTTCTATGGCACGTCTGTTTCGCTCGATGGAAGTACAGTCAACTTTGCAATACTTGACCTAAAGGAAGATGACTTTGGAAATTATTCCCTCAAACTGAAAAATAGTCTTGGCTCAATAGCTGTAAAGATGTTAGCCATAGCGGAAGGTAGACTTTAGTGTTCTTTCTATTTTACACCGTAAAGGTATCTACATGGCATTCTTTTGATTATTTTCCTAGTATAACGCTCAGTAGATGATACATTTTATACATTTATGCAAAGACGATAATTTACTTATTTCGACAAAACAAGAGCATGTGTCGTATATCATAAAAAAATAACCATTTTAATCCCCTGTTAAAGTATGTGTCTGAGTTTCGTTTAATGCATTAAGAGGCAACAACACCATTCTCAGGACATTTATGGGCTATAATCCAAACTATAAGGCCTAAGAAATACGTATCTCGACCATAACATCTGGTCGGTCAAAAGAGATGATTAAAATTGTGTCATTCACTATATGGATCATAAGGACGTATTATGTTATGGCACTGGTCTTCTAGGTCACTAGGTCTACTCCAACAAAAACCATGTTAATACTGTAGTAATCATATTTTATTGCCAATCGTCATGCAAATTGGTCGAAATGTTTGTCTCGCCAAGGTCAAACAGATTCTTTTTGTTAATGCTATATAGTTGAAATTCGGTCAGATTGGCTCATTGGTATGTCGTGTACTCAGCTTAAAGATAAAGGGACATCTTGGTCCTCTTGTTTCAAGTTTCAGATCTTTTATGGAACATTTTTGAACATAATTATGTTCATTATAGTATTTAAGTCACATCACTATGGCGGAGACTCTGTCGCCTAGTTTCATTATTCTATATTTTAGGGCCCCCATCTTCGCCAAAGAACTTTGATTTTTTGCCTGAATATGAAAGTCCAACGTTTGTTTGGGAGAAAAACTTTAATGGAGGACTGGAACAGAGTTTTGTTATACAGACTGCAGTTTCCAGAACAGAACAGTGGGTGAATCATACAAACATAAATGAGAAAGACCCACAGCACCAAATTAACAGTACATTCTACAAAGCTAAGATAAAACTTCAACCTGGAATTTATATTGCTCGAATAACTGCGAACAATTCAAGAGGAGAATCAGATGCTGTTGAGCTTGGATACAGTTTTGAAATATTTAGTGAAGAAGGTTATGTTACTTTTTTTTTAATTACAATTGCACAATTTGCACGCGTCATAAGATTTTTTTATTTATTGCTCAACAAAATGATGAATATGTATTTTGACTTATAAAATGAAGATTTATACACCATAGGATGGACGCATTTTAGATAACTCATTCTTAAAGTACGTTAAAATCGTTATCCAATGTATTAAGATGACGTCTTGGTTTTCACAGTTTTTTTAATTGATACAAATGCAACATCATATAAAGAACTTCAGCAAACAATGGTTTTTGCATCATATACCTGTTGAATTAACCTTCTGAAACAAATTTAAATAGTTTCGCTTCTGACCTGTGACAAGATTACTGTCAGTCGTTACGTTTTCTATTCTGTGCATTTCTTGTTGTTTGTGTAAAGTTCTGATTTTATCTTAAACACATTTAACATTTGAAATTGGCGACTATTTCAAACATTTTTTCTAATGGTAAAATTTTGCTACTCTTTTACAGGAATAGAGAACAGTTCCAAAACAACACAAGTAGTGGTTGGCGTAGTATCTTCCCTGGTTTTGGTAGCAGTTATTGTTGTAAGCGTTTTTATATGGAAGAAACGTCTCGAGAAAAAAGGTAAATTTGGCCTTTTCGCTTTTAACTCCGCATATACTAATAGTATTTTAGTCACTTGCTGTTTTTTATCGAAGTGTTTTTCACAACTAAATGTCCGGGTTTCTTTGTTGTAGCTATTAAAATATTTTATAATAAAGCTATAAATATTCTGTCAAAAATTGAGACTTAATTCGACTATCAAATATAGCCTGACAGAAATAAAATTCCGCACGGTATCTACTAGATTTGAAACAAAACTGTTGAGATTGAGAGGTATATTTTGTCTTCAAGTACATTTTCTTTGTAGAAAGTATCTCCATCAAAATCAAAATTTGTCTCAATCAAAGCTCATCTCGTTACATCCATTTGGTATATAGAAGATGCATGCATACACATGACGTTAATAACGCCTTTTTTAAATAGGCTGTTACTTTTTATTTATATGAGTACGTCAACAAAATGACGTCGCACACAACGCCTTTTTCGCGCGTGTTCTTGGTGTTTATGCTTCAACTGTCATTTAATTTATTTTATTCGGGCAGACAAGTATCAAAAGGTATATGTGACCCAGACGCCGGATTTGCTCTAATCGCGATCGGACTTGCTCGTGCTTTGCACTCGTGTGATCTGACGCACGACTCATTGACAAGCAAATCACAGTACTTTATGAATAAGCATATTGTAATGGCATGGAAAAAAAACTTAGTACATGTAGATTAACATGCTCTGAATCATGCTTTTAATTCGATGTAATAACATATCACTTGTTATGTATTTGCAGTATTTTGAATATAAATACTACATGATGGACGACTGTATATACGGTTTTTAATGGTGCTAGTCGGAGCCGTTAAACCTGTTCATCAAAACCGTTTAGTGTTTGACCCCATTTGCCCATCAATCGAATCGCTCAGATTTTCAAATAAACGTCTTTCTTTTTTTATTAAAACTACCTACTGAAATCACTTAATTCATTAAGAGTTCGCTCTAAATAGAAAACAAATTAGCTCCGCCCACAATCACGGACCTATATACACATAGGTCCGTGTCACAATACATGTCGGTGGCTATGCAAAAGGTCAAATGAGGTTAAACACTAAGTAAGTTAGAGTATATTAAGTCAAATTTTAACAATTAAGAAACCCCGGTCACTCGCAACCGCTCGCTCCCTTAGGGTTTCTTAATTGTTAAAATTTGACTTAAAAACTCTAACTTATGCATATAGGCGCAAATGTGAAAATAAATAAATAGTACAACAACAACAACAACAACAATCAACTTTATTTGTACCAGATTACATTATGTAACAATATGGTTTAATTCAACTATTATTATGTAGGTAGTATTTCCATACAATAGTTGTATATTAAAAACGCTATTTATGATTGTATGCAACATTCAACAGCAGCAGTTAGTGTTTTCAACTTCACACTGTATTGTGTATGATATTCCGAATGGTTTTAACTGTTAAATTGGTTAAATTATGGCCTACAGAGAGAACTTCGAACCTGTTTGAAAATCTGTCCACAGGCATGCTTGAGTAATTGCAGAATATATTGTTATTATATCTATTCATATTCCAACGTAAATTAACGTAAAATGCTAAAAAAAAAACGCGTCCGCCATTTTTACTACCCACAATTCCGACCTTTAACCCTATTCTAACGTACAATGTGTGTTAATTCGATAGATCAAAACGCCTTCCGATGTTTGCGACTGACATATACATACGTTATTTAGTAGTCGCAAATTTAAATGACATAACCAATCAGAACGACGTTACAACGGCAATGCGTTAAAATGACCTTTATTTACTATGTTAATCGATTCTTAAACCTGCTGGCTCACAGTTTCAGGTGAATATATTTTTTCCCCAAAAGTGATATATTCAAATACGAGTATAAAGTGTAATTGGAATTTCAAAAGCTTTTGTAACGTTTTATTAGTTGGAAGCGTGTAGTTTCAAATATACAGGTATACTGGACAGTAAAGTATGCTGGAGTGGGACCTTTTTATATAACTATTCTTTCTAAGATTTGTTATTTTCGGAGAGTTTGGGGAACTTTATTTTTTCACCAAAATCTGAGAGCGAGCAGCTTTGATGCTTACTAGGTCTGAACATGTTGCTGTTAATCATTGCAAGTTCTTGAAATAAAACGTGACATTTGCTATTAATAAAATAATCTTTTATGATTTTATTGATAGATTTGTGGATGTACATGCAATTCTGTATCACAAAATAATTCTAAGCAGTAAATTTAAACTTCATGTTTGTTAAATATTAGATGAAACATATCGAAACCATCAGCTCATCGTGTCAATATTTACACTTGATATGTTTATTAAATATTTTTTTCTAAAGCTATGTCTTATCAAGCTTTCTTTTCTGTTTGAAAAATAGAGCAGCACGGAAGAGAACACAATGATCAGTAAGTTAAACAATAATATTTATTAAAAGATATCAACATAGTATTTGTACGAATGATTTTCACTGTTAATTTGAAAAGAAATATCAAGTTGGGTACATTATCATTCTGTATAGCCTTTCAATATAAAGAAATAAGCAATCAGTCGTTTTCACATTTCCCAGTTTTGTATGTTTCTGCTTTCGTTATTATCTTCTTACATGAGAACTGAATAAGTTTAAATTATTTGTACATGTTTTCAAAACATTCATTTAGCTTTTAGCATTATAATGCAGTTAGGCCATTTTGGAAAACAATATCGGATTCTTTCACATACATACCGAAACCGAATACGAACCGAAACTGCTACTAAAACGAAAACATGCAAGAATTTGAGTTATAATTTTTTAGGATTCGGTCACCGAGTTTTGCTATTTTTAGTGTTGACAAAAAATTCAGCCTGCTACAACGGGTTGTGTAATACAATGTACATGTAGGAATTATTATTTAGGAAGTTCAGGAAAAACGATTAACATGAACAAGCTTCAAAAGATTATATAGAATGAGAGACAACTTAAAACCGAAAATTAGAACCTATACAATATGATCCAGATAAACCGCTTTTAAATTTGCATATCATTTGTATAATTTTAAATGGGCCTGTTTTCATGTATAAACCCGTAAAAAGCACAATTTTACCGAAATGCGGTGTTTATGTAAAAGTACAAGCCGAATCCGAAACTGTCTCGGTTCGGATTAGGTTTAGGTTCGAAATGTATGTGAAATGGTACTACTGTTGGTTTGATTTCCGAAGTCAAACCTATGCTTTCGTCATCCTGTTGACGTCATTACTCCAAGTGTAAACTTTCACTTTATCGGTACAATGCCTATTTTAATCGATTCCCTACTTTGTTAGAATATGTGCGAAACATTTATTTGATGCTTTCACAGTCACTTTCAACATAAGATGATTAGTTACAGGTAAACTGATACTTAAAAAGGGCCGCAGTAGTAGCACCAGGCAGTTATTGTTATGTGTCGAGGTAATAATTCGCTCGCGAAGTACTTCACATTATCTCTGGGGAATGCTGCAATTTCGAAAAAGCACCAAAAGCCACACATTATTTCATAATTCTTTATAGAATAGTGCGCAAATCTGGAATAATATTCCTACTGATATCCGCTCAGCTCAAACATTAAATTCCTTTAAATGCAGATATAAAAAGTACTTGTTGCAATCACCTGTTATTTAATAAATTTATTGATATTGTTTTTGTTGTATTACAGATTAATCATTTATCACACGCTTTAATTATACAATACTTATAATAAGTTTATTTTGAGTGTCTGTCAAGAAGTGAATGACTGTGTGTTACTGTTTCAGTGTATGTAAGTGAATGTGTTTATAGAAGGCCATGTTGTAAATAAGGTGTATGCTTTTATTTCTTCTTGTATAACCTTAATATGTTACCTTCTTGAAATAAAGAATTTATAGAAATTGTAATGCCTGTACTAACTGTCTGTAACGAACATTGGATTTTCATTATTCATCAATGCATACTTCTTTTATTAGGGAGACGGAAGGGCGAACAGCTACAGATAACAGTTACTATAACGTGTCAAGGTATACTTTCTCCATGTTCATGTCAAAATTTACTGCAAATAAATGCTTTTGTTAAATTTAAGACGAACGTAAATATGTAGAATTTTGTGGGTTTTCTTCAGTGTAAGTTGCTGAGGTAACCCAATGCTTTTTTGTCCTTTGAGTTTCTATTATTCTTTACCGCGTAAACCAAACAAATCAGTGTGTATGTGTTTCATTTATATGTCACTAGATAAAACAAATATTGAAAGATTTTACCAACATACCAACATATATTTCGAAATGCACGGCTTCATAACAAAAACATTTTATATGCATGTTTTTGCAAATAATAAAGGTAGTTACCGTTGATTTATTTTGCTCACATGACAACATGCTCATTGTGAGCTACTAAATTCCCATTTATTCGTCGTTCGTCAACATTTTGTTCAAAAGCATTTTGTTTTGTCAAATCGTTTCCCTGAAGCAGAAGTCATCGGCGGTCACTTCTTTAACATAGCTTGACAAATCGTATTGTCCTACAAAATTAGCTTAATTGCAAAATAATTTTCAAAAAAATGTAACTTGGATGACACTCTATGTGTATTGCCCATGACACATTGACTCATACATGTATAAAACATGGCAGCAAAGGTATGTTTCAACTAAAAATGTTCAAAATAGTATGCGGATTATCAGTTAACATGATCTTCAGTGAGAGTTGCTCCTTTCCAAATAGAGGTACATAGTTATTCTTTTAAAATATGTTTTTACATTAAATGTTATTTGTTACATAGGTATAATCTCTGTATGGCCATCTGGGATA
This sequence comes from Saxidomus purpurata, assembly GCA_022818135.1. Taxonomy (NCBI): domain Eukaryota; kingdom Metazoa; phylum Mollusca; class Bivalvia; order Venerida; family Veneridae; genus Saxidomus; species Saxidomus purpurata. The sequence continues at coordinate 17,016,252 of JAFMSR010000008.1, forward strand.
CTTTAATATCCTCAAATAACACAATACTGTGGTGTTAAACTGAACCTGTCTCTCAAAATCATGACGACAACACAAATGAGTTCATGGTGTCATGATGCTGTACTGTTGCTTGAGTTGGCTTATATCGTTTAAGGGCTCTTGTATTAAACATACATTTGTACATGCTCTTCTTTATTCGTTTTTTTAGCATCGGGCCTAATGCGGATGAGTCTCGGTCTGGAACACAGTATGAAGATTTACAAGGTAAAAGTATAAGCTTAAATGTAGGTCTCGGATAACAAGAATGAAACAATGTACATGTTTGAAAAGAGATTGCTTTTAAAGGTAGGCCTGAAACAACCATGACTGACATTATTGAATCGCCTCGTAACAGTTGAATTGTGGTTTAGTCGAGAACCGCTTATGCATGTCTCCCTCGCGAACACACTATGAAGTCGTGCGCAGTAAAACAATGCAAGTAATGACACACGTTCATATATATAGGCAAATAATAATTAAATAATCTCATGGACTGTGTTTCTATCTTTTAATATATCTAACTTTTTTCCGGCACATGTTTTTGAATTTTTCACGTATATAGAGTTTCTAATATAACATTTTATTGTACGCATTACATTGTGTATATTGTTTTATCGCCCTTTTTCTGCCTTTACCGATTTATATTTATAACTTAACATTGGTGCTATAATTTCAGGAATAACTGCATCAGATCCGTGAGTTTTCCTTCTCAACTATTCACTTTCCATGTAAATATGTTTGTACCAAATTCAATAGTTAAATATCACTTATATGAATAAGTTTCTCCAAGATATACGATTGCGCTTAAGTCGACCTTGTAGTAGAGTCGTTAAAGTCACTGAATTGTAATTACTAAAACTGTGTAAAAATTATTTGAGGGTCTCATGTTCGAGCCACACTACAGACCTGACTCTTAATAAGAGCCTTTGCAAAATTGAACAAATGGAAAGCTAGTAGACATGTCAGTACATTGGAAAAGCGAATATTTCTCGCGAAATAAATAGAAACAAGAGCTGTCCCTCACAAGTGACGAATGCCCCCGAAAGAGGTGCCTCACAGTCTGTGTCCTCTCCATGTGCTCAATAAATGTGCTATGTAATTTTAAAATCCTTCCATGCATGACAGAGTAATCATGCATACAGTATTCCATTACTTTAAACACTAAGTGTGACCTTGACCTTTGAGGTAGGGACTTGGGTCTTGCACGCGACACATCCGCTTGATGTGCTAGACATGTGTGCCAAGTTATTTTAAAATCCTTCAATGCATGACAGAGTTACAGTCCGGACACAAATTTGTAAGTGGGGACGCACAGACGGACGGACGGACGGACAGACGGTCAGACAGACAGACGGTGCGATTTTAATATGCCGCCCTTCGGGGGCATAAAAACTCATTTAATTTTTTCTATTTAAACAATCTTAAAAAGCATTTTTTACGTATTCTTAGATACCTTCATATATTTAAGATACCGGTATTTACTGAAAAGCTGAGTAGATTCTACTTTACCTTTAAAAAACTGACATGAAGATGTATGTTGACGTCAATGTTATATAAAAATGTATTATGTATTTTAATTAAGTTTAAGAGCAATTGAATTGCAATTGCAAAGGGCTCAGTCCGTTATCTACGTACATTCTGCTACCGTTTCTTATGTAAAAGCATTGTAATACTAGATACATGTACCTTGTATGATCTATCGTTCCGAAAAACATATAAAACACCGGTGGTTTACTATATGACGTCATTGCTATCGTTATGTCATCACGAAGGCGTGAGAAAAGTGGACAATATCGCCACTACAATCGTAAATTTGAAGGTGTTTCTTTACGCCGCCAGTTTTACTTATCTTACAGGCATTAAGATTAAATTGTGACCCAAGCGTGGAAAACTTCTTTATTTGTTTTTGAAACACATATATTAGAGCAGCGGTGGTAGTCTTATCATGTCTTTCTAACACGAGATAATGTATAGATTGCGTATCATTTGCGCGACTATTTTCGAGGTCGAATCGGCTAGTTCAGAGCAAGAACATTTTGTTTGTGTGTTTAATTGTATTGACGGCAATAAGACTTGTTCATCTGTATAATCCTAGATGCACGTCTGCCAATATCGACAGTTAAATATAAGCGTCTTGTTTTCTCTCAGACTACAATTGTTTTCAAAATACTGTTCTATAGCCGGCGGTGTACGAAGAATTTATTTTAAATTTCGGGTAAAATTGAGGTTTTATAAAGATCGAGAGAATATTAGAGCATGCATCATCTGTATGGTCGCCACACACCCAGATTAATATTCACAAGCTGGAGATTGTCCAGCGACGCACAATCAGATGGGTAAAAAATGATTACTCCAGAGATACCAGTGTGACAGACCTGCAGAACACCTCGGCTGGAGCACCCTTGAGAACAGGCGCCGAGCTTCCGAAGTGGTTATGTTTTACAAAATGTACTACAATCTTGTAGGAATCTCCCTGCCCAGTTATACAGAAGTTGCAATCAGGTTAACAAGACATATGTTTCCCCTTAGTCTCCGAACACATGAAAACTGGGACTTCTTTAAGAACTCGTTCTTCCCCAAGATCACGCATATGGTGATCCTGTCTGATCTTGAATCATTCAAGCAGGCAGTGGCCCAACTCAGTTATTAATCGCACAACAGTTGTTTTTAAACCTTTTATTCTTTTACTATTTTAACAGTTTTAACAATCTTGATTCTCCTAACTGTAAGAACTATCTTGTAGTTATCTTATTTTATCTTTTATTAACACCCGGCGTGCACCCTGCCCATAATACTCGTGAGAGGTGTGTGGCAGTATGACAAGATAAATAGAAAGATAGATTGATATTTGATTTTCAAGATTCCAAGTTTCCTTACTATTTGACTCAGTGATCTTGCTGAAGACTTTTGTGACTTAAATGGTGACTTTGTAAAAGATGTGATCTCTAGGCACAAAAGAATTACCTGTTTTTGTGCTTATGTAGACTTCAAACACCCATTGACAAAAGCCCTCACACGGAAAGAAGTTCTTGTAATCTCAAGTAATTATCGATGTTAGAAATATAATAAATGTCAGAAAAGTCTTTGTAAGTTGTTCGTTCCCAGTCAAATATTAAAAATGATTAAACCTTATTTTTTCAGGTCACGAATCTATGAACAGCTGCAAAAACAGAATAAAAATATTTCTCCATACGCAGAACTATCAAGTACATGTATGGATTTTAGTAATATATATCCTCATTAAATTTTAAAGAACTTGAATGTTCATGAATGATTAATTTTACATAAAAATACAGTTAAACGATTTTTGCGAATTACAAAAGATGTAAACAGCAGATAAAAGGTCATTTTCTTTTTTTCGACCAAGGATGATAATTTCAGATGTAATAGGAAATGATATGACAGAAATATGAATTTTGTCTTGAAAATAGTCACTAAAATGAAGACTGTTATATTTTAGCACTGGTATCATCACGTGGTGACGTTATATATGAGAATTTAAAGCTAAACGAGATGCCGAAGTGACTGTATTACCTAACATTGCAACAGAAAGGCTAGTGTACAGCGAATCCAGACGTTTCGGCCCCAGTACGTTACGGCCTCAAGAAATTTTCGGCCTCACTTAATGTCCATTTCGGCCCCAGTATACCAATAAGAGTACATCGTTTAGATGTAAATATGTTTTTGTTTTATGGCATAATTAACTCTTAATATTGAATTATAAGTGGTATTTTGTAGAAATAATTTAGGGCCTTTGATAATAAATAAATTAATGAATCATTGTTATTTTGCGTATTGAATAAATCGTGATGCTAACATTAAAAGAGTTTGTTGTTATTTTCTAAAATAATTATGCAAATAGTTGTTTGTGTCAGCAATGAAAAGAAGTATTTTAGTGCATTTCGGTTCCTTTGAAACAACTTATTAATAAGTGAATTTCAAAGGATAATAAATAATTAATATAATTGCGTACATTGTATCTGACATCCAATGGGCCGCGTCACTCAGCCTTTTTGTTTTGTTTACGTGTTTATCAAAAACATAAACATTAATATTATCTCTAACAATACAGGCTACATTCGAATAAAGACGTTATTTATAATGTTGTGTATTAGCTTAAGACAATGTAAACGCATAGAATAAGTATGTTGAAGGAAAATTCATGTTGTAAAAATATATCATTTTAATGCTTTATTTAAAAATCTGAACTTCGAGTTTGTGAAAAATTATACTTCATGTTGCCTTCTCTTCACAATCTAAACCAGCTGGAACGCGCTCAATGTTTGTCTGTTAAATATATGCAGAGACTATAATGGGATTTTGACCCGTGAGCTATGACCTATTAGACGAGTCCATTCGTGCAGGTAAAATACTAAAGACAGATAATGTTTAAGCGCGAATTACTTACCTTTTCGCGATTTATTATAATATTTCGCTTTTTATACAGGAATATCAACGACTAGCAAATCATCGTAGTTTGTAACCCACAGAACTACAAAGCTAAATAATGCTGAATCAAGTCTCCGTAAGAATATGTAAATTGCATTTTTGTGTTCAGATGGCTAAATCATATATTTATTTCCATCATTGTTTGATTTTGCTTTTTCTTTTCTTTCCCTCTTATTTCATAATTCTATTCTCTGTTGATACATTGTATATTTCATTGATTTATAAAAGTGATAAGTGTTCCCCCTTATTGGCTGTATACTGTGTCTGAATCTTTCAGTAATGTTGTCAAATGCATATATATGCATTAATTTCAATACTTCATGATATTCAAGGGCTTTTTTATGAGAGATGCTATTCGTAAAAGTTCGAGAAAAGCACTGAAAAAAGACAAAAACGTCTCCTCTGGGTTTCGAACCCGTACCTAACCATGCTACTTAAACAAGTGCAGTACCTTACCATCACGGCCATTAGTTGTTCGTTATATAACTTTGAATATCAACTTACTATTTCAAACCTATTACGCAGAATAGTTGGAACTTCTAAAAATATAAAAGTGCATTCACGGTTCCATGCGTAAAATCCTACTATACTGTGATAAATATTAGTTGTTATATCTTGTTTGTTGTTCCATATTGACAAGTATGATTATATATATGAAATAATATCTGTTCAAGCGGACTTCATCGTAATAAACAGAGATTTTGAGTTCTGATGCGCAGTCATTTTCCATGAAAGCCGGAGGCCTGAGTGGTTTATGACTGTGCATCAGAACGACATATTGTGTACTAGATGTCGGAAAGGAATGCTATTTCAATTCTTACATGACCAGCTATTCAAAAGATGAATAAATACAAAGGTTTATTTTCTATGCGAATATTTATTTGACGTCATATCTCCTAGCGCGCCAAAACGTTGTTTATGACATAACACGCACTATTTTTAAAACTATTTGTATGAAGAATCATGTTAGAATTAAATATTACATACTTATACTCACTACTTCTGATAAAGCAATGATAACTTTTTGTCATTATTACAAAATTATGAATTTAATTATTCCTGCAATATAATGTGTCTTTCGGGGAAAGTCATACAGGAACAAAAAATCAAGTACTGTCTGGGCCTTGGTTACGTAGTAGCTACATAGTGATCACTAAGTAACCCAGGAAAATACGAGATTGGTACACATTCGGGCCACTTGAGGTGTCCCCTTGTGACATCAAGTGGATTATGTGGCATGGCTCGTGTATTCATATTTTTTTTTTGAAAAAATAAATGAGGCTTAAATATCAACAACGTTTATTGCAAGCTGTAAATAATGTCAATTAAGTAGTACAAAACATATTCAGAATATAGTTTTAGCCGTGCAACAATCAGTACGTGCGCATAGACAAGCACTTAGATTTTCAATTTGTAAACAATATTTCAAAAGGGCGACCACTTCATGAAAAAGCGGAGAGATTTTGCATTTCCGCGCAATACAGTTACTCTCCCTTTGAACGAATTTTGTCACAATATCTATAGCCCAGTTCTTTTCAATACTTTCTTACTGAGCTGACATTCCAGTTTACATAGCCCTGACTGGATTGGTTCTCAGACAAAGATTTGAGTTTCCCACCCAGTGACTTAATTTATTCATTTAACATGGCCTGGATAGTTATACTGGCTGGAAGTTGACGAAACAGCTTCACTTGTAAAAGTAGCCGATTTTACAGGCTACTTGTGTTGAATGTGCAAATTACCAGATTTGAGCAGGTAAGAGGTCAACTGTATTAAAAGTCTGGACGTTATACAATGATACGCATCTAATTCTGGAGATTTTATCGTGTGAGGCGTGTTATTAGGGGACTCTTAACCATGTCAATACTCTCACATGGAGCCACAGAGGATAATATAGTTAACATGAGTTTAAGCTGAACACAGATATGTTTAACAGAATCCTCCCTCTGTTTAAACTGGTAGAGAAAGGAAGGTCAAGGCCACACTAAAGGGGTCAGTGATGTTTCATATTTCCTAAGCCCCTAGTTCAAAAGTAACTTAATAAGAGTGGAACCTGACACTGGTTCTCTGCTGCAAGCTGAGCGTGGAACATGTGTTTTTCGCCCAAAGTTGTTTCGTAACATTAAGTGTATAGCTCAACTTGAAGTTTTGCCACAATCTTTAAATAAACATGAGTAACAATTTTTCAGCATGACTAATAACATTGATATCGTAGTAAATAACTTGCAAAATAACGTGTTTAATCTAAGAAATAGTAAGGGAGTTGTCCATTTAAGGCGAATCGGATTGATATATTTCAGAACGGTATCATTTGCTTGCGAACAAGTAAGGATGCAGGCAATATACATAGAAAGCGTATTGGATTTTGCAGACAATATAGATTGTATAGGAAAAGGTGTTAGATTTCCATATGAATAGGAAACTTAATAGGCTGCTTATAGTAACTGAGCCATACACTGTAAAAACAGAAAGGAAACTTTACACTGAAATGGAAACGATACACCCAGCTATCGGGGAAGCAGGGCGTTACTTAACACGTTTGTATCATAAATCATGTGCATATACGTACGACCGAGTTGTTATACAAATGCAATGTTGACTTGAAGTATTTTATAAATCCCACCCGATTGACTGCTTTGCCATATATACAAAGGTCGGATAAAACGAGTGCACTGTTCATTCTTCGGACTTACGTGTTTTCAAGGCGTATGAATTATGTCCGCCATTTTTCCTTCGCAGATACATGTTCGTCGCTTAACCCTCTGAAGAAACAGGGCTACCTTTAATCCCCTGGACTGGAGAGTCTAGTGCAGAAGTATATATATATGTTCGCTTACATCTCGGACGGAAAACATTTTGATCAAATGTGTTACAAACTTAAAAAAATACGTATATAGGTTCTCTGGCTGTGTATTTGATAAACCATGATAATATGTTTGATACAAACACACGCACATACGAATAACGTTTAAACTAAGCGGATTTTGCAAAGTGGCGTCCGTTTCGGATAAACACTATGTGCTTTCGGTCAGATAACATACATGTATCGGTTTAAAATGTGCATATTGTAAAATGATATTGAAAATTACATTTGTTACACTTTTATTGGATTGTTTCGTTAAAGGTAAGCCCCGTTTTATCACTTTGCTATAATACATCTATCTCTTCTTCCTCTTCCGGAACTGAACAAAATCCCTCACTAGGGCATCGTTGTACAAAAAAGGTTGTATATACAAAAGTGTTGTACGGTGTACACATTTACAAATTTAAAAGCAGTAAAACATCAGTTTTCTTGAACTATGGCACAACAACGAGCCCTCTCTTCAAGACCTTCAGGCTGTCGGCAACGGCTAGGTGCTCTGGTAACTGGTTTCACAGTCTGATCGCCGAGGGAAAGGAGTGCTTCAGGACATCAGTGCGGAAGTAAGTCAGTGGGAATATGTGCCAATAGCCGTGGTCACCTAGCGTCCATCGTTGGAAGTACACTAGGATGTCGATGAGGTCATGTGTGACGCGGTATACCATCACCAGCTTGGCGTGGGATCTGCATTGCTGCTGCGTGGGCCAGCCAAGTGCGGCGGCAATTTGGCTTGCACTGCTAGTCGGATTGTATTGACTTTTAACGAAGTTGGACGGCTACAACCTGGGTGATGTTGGTCATTGTATAAGGGTCCCACACAGTGCTGGCATACACCAGGATGGGATTGATAAGCGTCTGGTATGACTGTGCCGTGATGTCATGTTGGCAGCTTGTCGGGTTTCTCCTCAGGAAGGTTATACGGAGCTGTTGGCCTTCTTGATGGTCATCTCTACATAATCGTTACGATTTGTCCTAATATTTTTCGCATGTCCCTAAAGAAAGAATTAAGTGCGATCGTTTATTAGGACATAAGACAACAACACAAGCTTACATTTCATGGGAAATCTATAGTCATCTGTCTCTTTGTGCATTAATTCTAATTCATGAAACAGTAATGTGTATTAAATTATTTACTGTGTTAAACAGGCCCATAATTTGGTTAAAACTAGGAATTGACTCACTTAATTATTCCATTAACCTGAAAGTTTGACGAAGTTTCAAATAAGTTCAGGTAATTTTGCGTATGACATGTAGTAACTAAAACGAAATTATAACACTGATAGACTATTTACAACCATGCAGTTTTATTTATTCTTGAAATGGTTAAACAGGTAAGTGATTACTCTTTTATTAACCCGATTCGAAATAAAGTGGGATGGTACCTTTGTTACATATACAATATTGTTTTTTACTGTTTAACATTCAGCACTTATGACTGAGTCAATAAAGCACCTAAGGAAAAGTCAATTATTATTCATCTTAACATTATTGCCTTCAGAAACCCTAGGAAATGTTGTTTTTGTTTCCGCTCTATATCTCCTAAACCATTTTATAGATTTTACAAATCTCATGTCGAAAGTTCGTCTCTTTTAGGCGACATGCAAACTAATGTTACAACTTTGCTAACTCTGTGTAAAGCTTGGTCACACGGCATTAGATTTTGGTGTCCGCTTCATATCTCCTAAACACATCTGAAGGAATTTCACGAATACATTTGTATTGATTCAAATGTTCATCTAATAGAGATCAGATTCAAAATTCATGTTTGAACTGCGCCGCTCAAGGTCAACGTCACTATTGAACCAATCAGACAATGATCACATCAAGAGGCAAGATAACACTCTGGGGTCACAATTTAGGGGAGAAATGTCCTGAAATCCCCTTAATCTAAGGAATTCAGAAATGTGAGCCGAAATGTTGATCATGGAAGTATACACTACACGGAATAGCAACTTCAAGTCATTTATGAATAAGATCTCGTTTTTTCACTAGAGCCTTCGCGAATTTCCGAGATATGGTAAACCCACGTGCTGGCCGCAATTTCGTTGTGTCGATTCAATTTTTAATTGGTACAAAAACCAACTAAAAGCGGTTATATTTAGATCACTGAGCATTTGGAGAAGACTGTGTTAGGTTTGTTTGTGTTAGGTTTGTTTGTTTTATTTTCACATTGTCACATTTTGAATAGTTTAAAACGGATCATTGTGCAGTTAAACTGACCGACGTAGTTACAGATATTTCGGAGAAAATGATTTACGGACAGGTCTAGTCTACTGCACAGTTTTTCGAGAAAATGAGTTTTTCATGTACCTCTTGTCATAATGGAGGAAATGGTAAGTTTAACAAAAGTTACATGCAAAAGCTTCATTTTCTCGAAAACCTTCTGTTTGTTCGAATTGAAACTTAAACTTGTTCTGCAAGAAAGGTGACTTGTAAAACCACTGTGTTTTCTTTCAAATTTCTTACAATTATGTAGAAAAAAGGCAAGTTACTAATGCTAATTGTAAGTGTCAGTAAAATAGTTTATCCGAAATACGTCGATCAGTTTAACTGCACAATAATTCGTTTAAACTATTCAAAATGTGATACTGTGAAGAGAAATGCAAACTTGACAAAATCTTCTACACATATCCACTGATCTAGATATAACAGTTTCGGTTTGGTTTTATTACAATTGAAAATTGAATCGAGACAACAAAATGGCGTCCAGCTACATACAAGACCAGCTAGTATCAAATAGTATTAAACAATTCCAGAACAAAAGAGTGTTTGTGCCCAATTAACGCCCTTACTAATTGCACAAATACCAGATATTTAAAATTAACTTGTTCAAAGAAATTAATTAAATCGTCTAATTTTATTGATATACGCTGTTCTAAAGTTAAGGACACACTGAAATAGTACATAATGCACATGTAATAAAACGAGATTTTATGATGTCGCTATTCCGTGTAGTGCATACTTCCGTGTGTTGATCTTGATCAAGATGAAAAATGTCAATATCAGTTAGGGGTATAAAAATCTTTCGTCTACGAGGGGTGACCAAAATTAACAATGGTGAATTTATATCTTCTTACTACAGCTGGTAGTAAACACGGACATAAATAATACAATAAATTTCTTCGTTTTCATATATTAATATAGACTGCACATATTACCTTAACTGGGAGAATTGAATATCATCTCTCCTCATAACAATAACTCCGTCTACAATTTTCGAAATGGTACTTTACCGTTGATATTTGTTTAATATAGGATTGTAGCAAATTTCAATTTGAATTTACAGATAGATCCAAAAAGGTAGCGGCTTCTTATTTCATATCAGTGATAGACTTAAAAGAACACCGATATGATTTAGTATATGAAAATCTCGAATCTATTTGTATAGAAATATTCCTTCCGAAAACGAATTTCCTTTACAATTTTTACATGCCTCTTGATTCAAAGCAACTGTGAATAGAAACCTGTAAAACAATACTAGAAATTTTATTGTAGGAGATTTTGAAACTGCCTGCTCACAATACAATTTCGGAACTCTAAGTGATGCTTACTGGCATGATTAAGTAGCAAAATTTGAATTTGAGCAAATTGTAAAATAAATAAATTCATCATTTTTCAGAAGATTTTAAAAGTCAGTCCACACAACTAATCAGTAGTGTCTGTATTTTCAGTTGAAGGATGGTCTTGTGTATCAACAGTGAGTAAAGTCTTCAGTCGTGCCAACACAAATGCAAGTCTGAGGTTTGATATCTCAGCTGACATTAACCAGGAACCTGTTAATACTTACAGAGTCAGGTTTTATGATAACAGTCTCCAAGCTCTCGTCAAATATTCCCATGGTGTCATCTTTACTGACAAAATTGCTGGAGTAGAGGTTACTGCAGACACATCTGGAAATGTTCTGTTTACTAAAACAAATGTTGGAACAAACAATGCAGGAATATATTTCATTGGATCAAGCACTACTCCAATCAGATGTACCTGCTTGTATATATTAGGTATGAAAATTACAGTTTCTATTTATTTTTTGATATCAATTGAATTTGCATTAACTCTTAAAAGAGTGAGCATTGTGAGCATTACGTGTTTTCTTTTGTTAGCTTCATTTATAGATAAATCTGTGAAGCTTCATCACTGCGCTTAAAATAAGTGACAAATTAAACAACCGGTACAGGTATAATAGTTTTTTATGTCCCAAAAGGTGGGTATATTAAAGTCGCATCGTCAATCCGCCCGTCCGTGTGCCCCGCATTCCATTTTTTCGTGTCCGGGCTGTAACTTTGTCAAAGACCCGCGTCCCTACCTCAAAGGCCAAGGTCACACTTAAGAGTTTAAAGGTAACAAAATCATATATACATGCAACACAATTATGACCGGGCTGTAACTTAGTCATGCATGAAGGGATTTTCAAAGCATGTAGCACAAATGTTTGGCATATGAAGACGACGCGTCGGGATTGTTCCTCTGTCATGCATTGAATGATTCCAAAATAACTTGGCACAAATGTTAAGAACATCAAGACAATCGGTTGCGTGTAAAACCCACGACCCTACCTCAAAGGCTAAGATCATATAGAATATTGTATACATGGTAACTCTGTTATGCATGGACACATTTTAAAATTACATGACGCAATTGTTGAGGATATGGAGATGACATATCACGCGCAAGTTCCACGTCTTTACTTTTAAGGTCAAGGTCACACTTAGAGGTCAGAGGTTTTAGAGTCCTTTATATATGCACATGTTAATGTCCAGATTGTAACTCTGTTATACATTGGAGTATTTAAAACGAATTGGAAAATATGTTCAGCACATGGAGATATAGAGTGTTGTTCGCGAGTACCAGGTCCACAACTTGGAGCTCAAATAAATATTTCGTACGCGTTTTCGCGTGTCGATTTTAGTAAAATGTTTATAGAAAAAATGGCCGAGCACCGTCAAAGCTTTGACCTGAGCAGATTCATCTTCAATAACTTCAACACGTCGAAATATTGCAGGTCCAAATTAAGAACCGAGCGAAGGTCACAAATACCTCCGACTAACGCTCAATTCATATAATTTCATGGCCTTGAAGTCACTACTTATCCTTGTGAAAATCCGCTTATCTAATAAAAACGCAAGAAATCAGCCATTTTCTCAAGTTTCTGACACATTTTCTCGCTTAAACCAAGTTTGCTAATTATACGTCCCCTCTCCGTGTTAAGCCGGGTATCACTTATTTGGCGAAACATGGCCTGTCGGATGGAGCAATTGTTAAATTTGTTTTGCGTTATTCTGGGTCGACAGCGGATGCAATTTTCATTCTTCGTGCTTTATTGCAAAAAGTACTAGCTAAAACTCTTATTAATTTTGTTTTGTATGTTTATTGATTATGAGAAGGCATTTGACACAGTCATTAGAGATGCTTTTAGGATATAATTACTTTATAATGGCATAAGCTGTAAGATGTTAACACTATTTGAGACAATGTATAGTTCTATAAAGACTTGACATTGTGTTAATGAAATGCAATTTCATTGAAGTAACCATTTATTTCATTACTCGAAATAAACAAGAAAACCATTGATGCAAAGCATCAAAGGTCGCCGCTAAAGAATTGAACAAGAGCAAAGGAATTGTAATATTTTTTTATTTGTAACAGGAATACAAAAATAATTATAGATCTACTTGAGCATTAACATGTTACATAAATTGTGATAAAGAATATATAATAAAAAAAAGTTCACCCATCAAAATATGACCACTTCAAGACGTGATTCATTTCAATTTTCGTAAAATACAGTTGCGTAATTATTTAAAAGAAATATATATCCATAAGTATTACACCGACAACTAAAATAGCTTAGTTTGTATATTTTCTGTTTCTGTTTTCTTGAAAATGATCCAGCTGAATCAAAGTTTTGTGAAAACATCGCGAGTATAACATACACAGATCGGACCGTTGTAAGAAGACTTTTCGAATAACAGTTTCAGAAGAGTGCTCCAAGTTAATACTTTGAGACTGTACAGCATTGATATCCGAAGCGTATCGAGTGAAGTTAAGAGTTATCTCCCTTGAATTTCGGGTAAACTGACTATAATCAATAGAAAATAAGCTATTTGTAATCTGTCCGTCTAACATAGTTTCTTGTGATATTGTCACAAAATATGCATCATTGAAAAGCTTACGATCTAAGCTTTCTTATTATATGCAATTTGATACATTTTATTTCACCACAAACATTTAATCAGTTGTTAAACCTGACATATATCGGGAAATTTGTCGGTAACATTTACTCGATAAAAATAGACGGAAAATAGCCCCGTTTGAAACTGTAAAGTCGTGCGACCTTGCGTTACAACAGAACGGATAGCTTTATTGTTTACATCACGTGAGTTCTAAAAATAAATTATGATTCACTCTCCGTAGACTGGTTTCAAATATTTTATCAGTCAAAATAGACCTTGACCATTTGAAATCGTGCACCACATTAGGGAATAAATTAAAAGATTTAAAAAATAAAATAAAACAATAAAAAAATATTAAAAATACTTTTTCTGTAAAACTTTATTGTCAGTGGGTAAAATTATCTTGCATCGAATAATCTTGGAAAAAAAAATTAAGTCACGTGCCCCTCCGCGTACAAAAAAGAATCCCATTCCAGACAGTTCGCCGCACTTAAGTGCGGCGACAATGAATAAAGACAGACGTGCAGTATACTCAATCTTTAATACACGTATATTAATACAGCTAGACTCGTGATCCAGATATCACGATCACAGTTACTGTATAATAATGAATACCATTATTAAACATGACTCCAATTAATGAAATAAATTCGTAATACAATGTTTTAAAAGAATGGCATGTTGTGGTTACTCGAAGATGACGGGGTTTCCCGTCAATCAATAATGTTGAAAATTCTGTCAACCGGAAGGGAACCGGACGTTTAATTGCTACGTACTTGTGACATGTATAGAGAAAAGTATTTGTCAATGTGGCAACGCTAAGTAGCTATCAGACCCAAGTTTTATTCTATGTTATACAACATGTTGCGTACGCAAACACGGATACAGCAACTAGATACCAGCCAGACGCAAACTATAACAGACGCAAACTATAACAGACGCAAACTATAGCATACGCAAACCAGAACAGACGCAAACTATAACAGACGCAAACTGTAACATACGCACTCCATAACACGCTATAACAGACGCGATGCAAGGTAGATATTATCTCAGTACTAGAACAATACCTATACAACAACGCAATACTTTGTTTCCAGGTATCAACAGCTATATGTACTGCACCTGATTGCCACCAGTCACTAGATTTCATACTCCTCGGACTGTGGATTCCCGCTCAGCGCGTGGGTGCCAAACGAGTGAACCGGAGCCCGAATCCGAGTTCGATTTTGCTTCAAATACAAATTATTAGTAACCGAATGAATTACTTATCAAGATTAGTGTTCGCCCGATCACCTTCCGATCGACAGAATTTTCTTTGGCCAGCTCAATATAAAAAATAAGTGAGTGACTAATTCAAATGTAAGTTAAGCAATTTATTATATACCAAGCTGTGGCAAAATAGATATATGTACATTTAAGAAACAACTTAACTTTCGTTCATCACATATCAATATGAAGATCAAGTCTATGTCACTTGTGTTAAAGGACTTGTATAAAAGTGTTTCAAGAACAACAAATATTGTCAGGCTATCAAACTTAAAGTCTATTCCGATAATAAAGTGAATATACACAACAATGAATTTCGATTCTATCTGAATCGGCTTTGTATGACATATAAATCGTGTCTCTATCACATATTGACATTGTATGCCAGTTCCTGCAGTTCAGTGCTATCGTGATATCCCCAGACTGGATCTCGGCTAATAGTATACACCAATCCTGAAACATAGAAACTTCCAGAAACAGTGAACTTGTAACAGAAATAATGAACATGGTACAGCATTGTCATTCTTGTCATCAAATAGCAAATGGTTCCCGACAACATGAAGTTAAATGTTGGATGATCAGTAATCTTTTGGGGATGTTGCGGGAGGGCAAAGACTTAATACAAGAGCGTTGAGCAAGTGTGTTCGTGGTTGTAGAATCGAACTGAGCATATTGCACGAGAAATCAAGTTTATATACTGACATATAGACTGGGTCCCGCTACGTGTACTGGCATTTATATATACGATATCTCGAGCAGGCCGGGAATCAAAACCGGTTTTATAACTTACAGCATAACACAGATACCACATTTAGGTATCTACATGTAGATGCCTAGCAACGAATAAACAATTTCGAGAAAAAATAAAAGGAATTATTCCTATTAAGAATAATCCATATTATTTGATACAGGGAGAACCATTATCTCTCCTGTTTTTTTTATTTTGTCTTTAAATGATATTGAACATTGCGTGGATACATATTCGTTATCTGAAAATGAAACTGATCTTTATCGAAACACCTTTTATTGTTTGCAGATGATATAGTTTTATTCACAACTCATCCAGTGAGTCTCCAGGACAAAAATAAGTCACACAGTAAAAGCAAAAACAAACCTTGTTAACTCTAGAGGCCACATTTATTAACC
The DNA here is from genome assembly GCA_022818135.1 of Saxidomus purpurata. Classification (NCBI taxonomy): domain Eukaryota; kingdom Metazoa; phylum Mollusca; class Bivalvia; order Venerida; family Veneridae; genus Saxidomus; species Saxidomus purpurata. The sequence goes on from JAFMSR010000008.1 coordinate 17,032,164, forward strand.
AAATATCATGAAATCTGTTCAGAATTTCTATGTCAAGTTTGAATCTGGGTCACCTGGATAGAAAACCTTGTTAGCAATATTGAAGCCACATTTATTTACCAATTATCCTGAACTTGTCAGGATATTTGTCCCAATGATTTCTAGGTAAAGTTTTGGTCACTTGGGGTAAAAAAAAAACTAGGTCATTTAAATAATTCAAATTAAAACATTTTTAACACACTGGAAGCCACGTTTAATACCCCATTGCCATGACATTTTGTCAGACTGTTTGTCTTAATGATTTCTTTGTTAAAATTGAATTTGGATCACCTGGGATATAAAAACAAGGTCACCAGGTCACGACAAATTCGATCAAGATCAGCTCAAATATTCTCAGTGAAATCATCAGCATTTATCCGTACACTGTTCCACTTCAAGTTACGGATAATGTACTGGCAATTGAATATACATGTATAGCAAATTGATAGGTCAACAAGTGCTCACCACATTATATAATGTCCATTCCTAGATGCATAAATTTAAGCATCGTGTATCAATAATATATCCCAAAAAACTATGCTTTGAGTTTGGAGCAAAGATAGTAACTGTAAGATTAATGACTGTTCGATTGATATTTCGATTAAAACGAAAATTAAGACATGCAATATAAACGCATATGAACGTTTTTAATCTTTCTAGAATACGCGGAGGAGAAAATCTGAAAATAGTTATATACACTATAAATATAGTATCATTTTTTAAAATCTTTTGAATGATGGTCTTAAATTTATTGTGTTGTACCTCAATTCTCAGAGTGAAACTAATGGCCCATTCTTATGCTTCGTTTTGCAGTGTTGAGATCTTCTGTGGAGAATTTCAAGTTTTCATCCACATCAAAAGTTACTATATTCAGGTGAGCGGTAAACCTCATTCGTGTCGATGAACAACAGCGCGTTTCTCAACAGGAGTCTAACAACAATCATGTCACAGAACTTTAACAACCACATCCATAAATCTCAGTTTCAGCAAAAGAATGAGCCAGTGATATGCATTTCAGTCATATAACTATAACTGTTGCCAGGTACTCCTACTAAACCATCTATATCAGAAAACAATAGCCCGTCTGTTGGAGGGAGCGCACATTTATTATGTTGAAGTAACAGAAGACTTATCTATGTAATTATTTATATATTTTGCCAGGTACTCCGACTAAACCATCAGTATCAGTTAATAACAGTCCGTCTGTTGGAGGGAGTGCAACTTTATCATGTACAAGTACTTCAACTACCACACCCAGCAACCACAGTCTTGGTTTTATGTACAGTTGGAGAGTTGACAACACAGACAATCCTAGCGGTTCTAGATACTCCTACTCTAACAACAGAAATACTCTGACTCTGTCGAATCTTGTGAAAGATGACGTCAATAAGCAGTTTACATGTACAGCTACAGAGGATGTGAACAATGGATATACATCTAGTCGTAGTGATTCATTGTCACTCGATATTCATTGTAAGTAGTAAGTCGTGTTATAATCCAAATCCCTAGGGTGTAATTCTGGGTATACAGGAGTCAGCTTGTTGGATGGTAGGCCGTTTGGTCGGTTGACAAGTCCGTGGGTTTTCGTGTCCTTTTTCATATCTCCTTAACCCCAAGAAGGATTTTCAATTGTTAATCTCCTCGAGATGACGTTCAGAACTAGTGTTCTTACTTTGCTGACAAAAGGTCAAAATACGGGATCATTGGTTTTTGTGTGTCCTCCCCTAATCTCATGAAACCCTGAAACTTTGGACAAATATACTGATGTGTGAAAAATGGATGTGTGAAACCCATTTTTCAATCCCACAAGCTCAATGTCGAAGACACAGTTACGAATCAGTGTTCATGAGACTATATATTCTTAACCCCATGAAGATTTACATGAATGTTGTTGTATAGATATAACGAAATTTCGTTGTAAATGTTTGGACACGACGTAATTCCTTATATAATATACTTTCAATGCCAGCTATTTTCTTCACTGTAAATTGTAATATTTGATAACGATAACAAAACAAGAAGTTTCAGTGTGCAACGGGTATATGACACTTTGTTTAATTTAGTAAATGTCTGATTATTTAAGTTTAATCTGATTTATTTACCACCGATTGTAGAACAAGTCCTTGCAACTTACATTAAATACTCTCGATGAATGCTTGTTTGAGTAATAACCAGTACTCCTGTCGAAAGAAGGCATTATCGAGATTCAAATCCACGACCTCCGGGTTTGGAGTCTGACACTCTACCGCGACACAACGGTGCCTCCGTTGATTTACATACGCTTATGGTTATATCAGTTAACAAAACAGACTGGCCATACTTTGCATTGTGCTGTTGAATGCCAAAGGCGAAAACCATTCATGAATAAGAGTAAAAACATTCATCAAATTACGATAAATCATGCATTTATATCATCGTACACTGTAATAAAAAGATAAACGTATCAATCTAATACGATAATTGCATCATTTCATTAAATCGACTACTAGTTGTTGTAGTTTGCGTGTTTGGTTAAATATGAGACAAGTTAAATGCACTTTTTGCATATTTTACTCACCTTTTCATATATAGTGCATGCTTGGTTAATTATATTTAGGAAAATGTGAGTAAAATATGCAAAACATGCATTTAACTTCTCATATTTAACCAAACACGCAAACTACAATTAATGGTCGATTTAATCATTCATATAGAGAAAACAAACCTTACGTATAAATTAACTTTACTCTTTCGTCATAAGGTCGAATGCTACTGTTAACTGATTTTGTGATGCGTTATACACAAACCAATAGACATAGAAAATCGCATCTCGGGACCTGTAAAGTAATATAATAAAGTCGATTTTTTAGTATATCCAAATTGAGAGTATATTGAAATAAACAAAAAAATACAGTGGAATTGATTTTACTACGTAATATCCGTTTTCGTATTATCCGGGTTAGCTTTAAATGAGCACCACTGTTTTAATTGTACAATCAAAATTGTTCGAAATTTCAAGCGTATAGCACTTGTTTTATATGTATGACTCGGCTTTCATTTCCATTCAGATGGACCAGAAAATGTACAGTTTAGTCCCGCAACAACAAATTATGAGAGAGCCGAGAACACAAATATTGATTCTGTAACGTGTACAGCCAGTTGTAATCCGCAATGCAACTTCAAGTGGAACAAGGTTGGCCGATCTAAAGCTGTAAGTAACAATGCTGTATTGAGCCTGGGTGTGCTGTCAAGGTCAAAAGCTGGAACATATCAATGTACTGCAGAGAGATCAGGTGGGCCTACTGTAACAAAGGATCTAACAGTTAACGTCATCTGTAAGTAAACGTGATATTTTTCTTTCTTTCTTAATAATCATAGAAGACCATTAAGTTGAGTGTATTCCTTTCCCCCGTATTTGCATTACCAGCGCATAAACGATTATGCGATGAACCTGAATGAAGCTTATGTTTAAACAAAGGTTAATAATTAGTGAAAGCTGAATTTCAACAATATTATACTGACAAGTAGATATGTTTGAGTGTTAAAACAACCTCCCAGTTTAAACCTTTTTTTTTATTCAACATAGAACAATGGACATTTTGTTATATGTTGGATGATATTTTATTATTTGAGTCCACCGCTTTCAGATATAAGATATTTTGTATTAACTGTTCTATCTTTTGATTTCAGATGGTCCAAGCAATATGTATTTTACACCTACTACGACATCTTACAGATACAATGAGAATGCTAATCCCCCACCTATAACTTGCGGCTCCAGCTGTTGGCTTTGTCAGTATAGATGGACAGGACCAAATTCTTACAGTTCTTCAGGACCTGTTCTTGATCTAGATAGTCTTAGACGCAACATGCATGGACAGTATACATGCACAGCTTCAAATACGAAAGATTCTTCCCAAGGACAGCAGCAGAAAGAAGTGACCATAGAAGTACGATGTAAGTGATTTAAATGAGCCTGAACAAGTACTAGGAGAATACTCAGAAAACTTAGAAAGGTGGTGTACATGTCTCTTAGAGCTTTAAATCATTGGGCTGAAGTAATTTGTTTCATCGCAGTTGTAAAACACGCTCTGTCAGCTTATTTAATACTCTTTGGAGATACCATTATATTATGAAATGAATGGCTTTCAGGGAACGGACAAACTGTTTAAATATCCAATTTGCCTAGGGTAAAACATGGAAGTTTTCATACATGGGGAAAGTGTACAGATAAAATACTATTTATGCCAGTGACTTCTCTGTTAAAAACAACAACTTGACCGAACTACTTTACTACATGTAGTACCTGTTTACAGTTATTTTACGAACCTTAATTGGCTGGACTGTCGATTTAAGCTGGGCTGTCAGGGTTACTGAACCAACAATGTAACTACTTTCCCACTGAAGAAGGAGGGGTTTATGTTAAATCACTGCTATTTGTAGTGCCGTTGCCTTTAACTTCATTTGTATTTTAGTTAAACACTTTTTATAGATATGTACACCACGGTTGGGAATCACGTGACTTTCATGGTAGCTGCAATCATTTTCTAAAAGACATCCCCATTTTGATTAAAAAAGCAAAAACCTTGATATCAAGTACACAATAAAATTGCATCGAAACAATATTTCTTTCTGTAGCAAAAGTTTCTATGAAGTACACAAACTTTAGGAGAGTTTCCACATTTAACTGTTTGTCCGTGGAATTAACCACATAATTTTCTTGTTGACATGCACGCCAACGTCGCAATTTTTAAGTGTTTGAGAAAACTATAGAAGCAAGGATGGTGGTAGGGCTATCAAAGAAATTGACAAAGCATTCCGCATAAGTTAGTATGGGTGTCGAGAGACAATGCAACGTGAAAGTATTTAAATACCTGGCAAAATCCGTCCGAAGCGTAGAAATTAAGCGGCCATTTTGTCCGTTGCAGCTACCATGAAAGTCACGTGATTCTCAACCGTGTACACAGTACATGTTGCACAATACACTTGTTATTCATCAACCAAATCGGCCAATTAAACTGATAAAAGCAAACAGTAAGATGACACTATCGCTCAGCGCTACATGGAATCGTACTCACAAATCTTCTAAGGGAAACTGTCTCAAACATAGTTTTGGGCACAGTACGCAATAAACCGTATACATTTTGTATGCTGGTTACTGACATGTAGGCAACACATTTTGTCTGTTTGAATATAAAGGCTACGCCCTGAAAGATCAGGCATCTGAGGCAAATGCTGACATTTAGACAACGTTGACGACGACTTTGGACACCTTTGTACTAGGTTACTAGGTTTGAATATTTTCAAAATGCCCCCGTTTGCTTACATGTCCCTGTGGGATTTGTATTTTGATTGCGTGCAAATATTTGTTCTTGGACAAAAAGAAGACACGTCATGTTCAAACCAATTTTATAACACCACCTCACAAAGATACCATATATACTAGCTGTACGAATGATATAAAGTCAAAACAGGTAATAATAATAATAATAATAATAACAACAACAACAACAACAATTACAACAACAACAATAATAATATTTATTATAAAATCTTTATCTAACAAAGGATGCACATCAAGATACATATAAACAATACATTTATTAAATATTTCAATGTAGCCTTCTACAACAATAAGTAGATGTTATAATGCGGGACAGGTGTGCCTTTAGGCGATATTGGCACACTTGGTGAGGCTTTTGCCCGAGGGCCAATTTAAACCAAGCGTGCCAATATTACCTTCAGGCACACCTGTCCCGTATAATTACCATTTTATTGCATATGTTGAACATCGGTTTTGCTGAAAACATAAGACAAGGAGAAACACAACACACAATCCTGCAATACTCATTCTATTTCATAAAAATAGATACTATTGAATGAATAAATTATTCATACTATCCACAAAAGCATACGTGCAAGTTTCAGCATTTTACTCAATAAGCCCATGTAAATTCAATAAACGATGAGATAGAGACTTCTGTGTCCTCTCGAAGGCCATATTCCGTAACGTCTACGTTGTCAATAACGTCAACGTTTTCACGTGCTGAAGGTCTAGCGTTGCTGCACAGTTGACCGGAAATAGCATTGTTATAAATTTTCTGGCACACTAGCAAGTGTGCCGATATCAGTTGTGGACACACTACGTCATGTAATCGTTTTATCAACCCATATCACCAAAAATCAAGGCAAATTTGATAATATATATACATGTAGTAACATATGCAATAAAAATATGTTGAACTATTAATATCATAAACACAGTTCATGAAAATAAAAATGAAACAAAAACAACCATTAGTTTCAACATCATAATAAAACATTTACACAGTTACACTGTGTGATACTTTTCAATTATACTTTGACAAACTTATGCACAAACATTCACATATAAACTTCTTTGTGTTTCCTATTAAGTCAAATTCTAGAAATAAACACGTGAGCCTTATATTCTACCCGAATCATCATGAACATCGACAGGAATTTGTATATTAATGAATTCTAGAGCTGAATTCATAATATTCATAAGTCACATAACAGTGTTATACACATTCACAGTTTGAACGACGTATGGATGCATGTGTAATAAGAAACTGGCACATATACTGTATGTTGAATACGGAAGAGGAATGGATATGTCATAGCGAATTAAGGGTGTAATATTGTAGAATTAAGGGTGTAAAATTAAAACCTAATATAAGTATGTTCTATACACTTAATAAAGTTTTGAGTAGAGATAGGAATGAATAACTTTAGTTGTGAAATCAAGTTAATATCAGTTAATATATATATAATAACCCATTTATTTGCTGAAAGAAACCTACTTTAGCAAGAAAAATATGTGATGACTTGACACAAAATATGTGATGACTTGACACAAAGCATAAGCTTACATGTAATAAAAAACTACAGGTAAAAGATGCAATTTTGGAAGTAATTGTCCTCTATGATAGCTCTAGTTTTATTGTGGGAATGTGTAATCACACTGATTCAGAATATGTACCATGCACATATTATTTCACCATAATGTTTATCATTAATGTCTGATCTGTGTTTCAGGTGAGCAATTAAGAACGAGCTTGCCTTCACTTTCTGTATAATTATTCTTGAAACTGCATAATTGCTTTTTAATTCTGAATCAGTTTTCAGTGTAACGTAAGAACTTTTTAAACATTTCAGATGGCCCTGATTCAGTAAGAGTTACACCTACACAGCTAACTTACATTGTTGACGAGGGTTCCACATTAACAAACATAAAGTGTGCAGCTGATTGTTTTCCTGCATGTTCATACAGATGGACAGAAGAAGGTCAGACTGGAGTGGTATCGTACACAGACACTTTACCTTTAGGACAAATACAGAGGGCATATACTGGGAATTACACCTGTACCGCAACAAATGGAGACGTAACGTCCATGTCGAAAGATATAAAAGTTGTCATCGTTGTCAGATGTAATTATGAAGAAATTACTTAATTATATTTCATTGTTTAAATGTCATCTTCGGTCCCTGTTGGGTTTAAAGATAGGCAAGTTTCTTTCACTGTTAGATTTGATCTAACAGAAATTGACAATTTCATTTTTTACTTTTATAGTATAACTATGTTGAGCTGAATGTAAGGTAGGAGTTTCAGTGTCTTTCGTTCTGAAACAATACAAAATGTACTTTTTGTTGGGGAAATAATGCAACTATTTCTTTATTGTTTCTCTCAAAAAGCATGCTGGCTAGAGCCCTACAACCGGACACTTTTAAAACATATTTTGCGATAACTCTGACAATTTTTGTATCTAGCAATCAAAATTTTACCAGTAGAAAGTTAGGTTCTTCTCCGAAACGGAAAGCTAACTTGTTAATTCATAATACTAAACCCTTCAGAGTCTACTTCACTATCAAGAAGAGATGCGCATATAGCAACCATGTTTCAGTTCAAATCAATGATTTTTCACGGATTTATTGCCCTTCGTTTACTTTTTCATAATATATCTTCGGGCTCAAGCTATTTTTAAGCAACTATAAGTTAGAATTTAATATATCATAAAGAACAGAAGGCATCACTATCATGAGAAATATGCATATTAACAAATGCTTTTATGTTAAATTAAGACCCTTTCATACAGTAGTAGTAGCGATTGTGTATTATTGTATATTTTTCATTGGACGATATTTTATCTTTTCCTTTGTAACATAATTATTCAATAGTATTATACAAACTATAAACTAAATAAAATTAAGTATTCATATTTTTAATCAGAAGTTTATAGCTTTACATGTATATGATACTACGTCTTTTGTACAAGGAGAAATTACGCGTCAAATGTCATATTTCACAGATGGTCCGTACGATTCATCAACGGTATTATCGCCAGCAGACAAAGACTATATTCGTAACGAAGGCAGTACAGGTCTACCAGATATAAGGTGTTCTGCTGATTGTTATCCTAGTTGTACATATACTTGGACAAAACTAAGAGACGGACAAACAACTACAATAGGTACTACTAATGGAGTGCTGTCACGTGGCTCAATAAGACGTGAGGATGCTGGAACATACACCTGTACTGCTACAAACCCTGGGAAATCTAGGTCTCCAAAAACAACCAAGGCTGTAACGGTCAGAGTTAGGTGTAAGTAATCCTTTACTTTCATGTATTATATATCTGTAATAGAGGTTATTCGGCGCTAAAATGGCCCGATGCCCTTCTGAAGGTGTAATTGGTTCTCCTAGAGATGTAGAAACAAGACTATTCGCACTTTTCTAAGTTTGCTCAATGGGTTCTACGTTTATAGTAGTTACAAATACAACAGTTACAATTACCACATCTGTATACATAACGATTACACCTGTCACGAAGCACTCTGAAAATATGGATAAAAGACAAAATAGAGTTAAAGCAATCCACAATATATGCATTTCATTCATAATACATATATTCTAGTAAGTATCGTACATTCGCATTTAGAATATAATAGCAAACGCGTGTAGTGGCCTTTAAACTTATTTGTCCGGAAACACATTTAGCATATAGCATATGACACTGTATAATACCATTACTTACCATCCATGGGATAAGTGATCCACAGTTCACAACAACAACCACAACACACTCGACTGTCTTCACACACCAGTGACTGTTACTGCATACTGTAAAGATGATCGATAGCAGTCACGGAAATAACAGATAGGTCTAGAAATGTGAAACAAGTACAAGTGTTATTTTCTGAAACTCACAATTACCAAATTACTGGAATAAAAGTAAATCAAAAGCACAAATGCAATTCCTTGTGCTTTTGGCAAAGAAATCAACATCAAGACAAAAATTTACCCAGAACAATCATGTATTGTAGGTACAAGTAGGTACAAAAGGTTACCTTTACACAAAGCCGTAAAACGGCTGACTGTCACGTTAAGATGTCACATGACATGAAAATCATGAACCGCGACTCTTACAGTTGTAAGAGTTAACACAACTCACGGACTGAGAACAAGCTCCTAAGAGTTGTCTCCCTTAATACTATCAAAAACAGCTCAAATTCAAGATTGTCTCCCATACACCAACTTACGTATCACAATGTTGGAATAATACAGTCTATCTCAAATCCTACTGCACGATTAATTTATAGTTTAGCATGAATTAAGGTATTTTGTTCTCTTTGGGAAACAATTGTCTTCCCCCTTGTCATCTGTATGTCTGTTTTCTGTTTGTCCACTTTACGTTGACCGCTTTTCAGACTTGGTGGGAAGCATCAGTACAAAGTCTAGTTATGCATATTGCAGTTTGGGATGATATGGTTAATGGTAAAGGTCACATGGATTTGAAAATTGAACATGATACCCGGTCTTCATTTCCAAAAAAACCTGTTTGGTTCTTATCAATCTTCATTGAAAAAAGCATCTGAATGGGGTGCAGTTACTCATATGACAATTTCGGGTCATATGGTCAAAGTCACAGGGGCGCTAACATATTGTCCGCTCTTCATCTCCTTAAACTCTAGTTGGATTTTCATTAACTTAGTTTAAAGCAGTTTTAGGAAGCGTAGTTGTACCTTGGGTCATATGTTTAAAAGTTCAGTACACAGGGACCTGAAAGTTGAAAATCTTGTCCGGTTTTCGTCTCCTATACCCTATGTTGGATTTTCATCAAATGTTTAGGAAGGTGTCATGTTATAATTTTGGACCATGCAGTCGAAGCTCATGGTCACAAGGGCCTGAAAATAAAAAAATATTCTTGTCCGCTCTTCATTTTAAAACTCCTTGTTAGTTTTTCATCTAGAATTGAAGGATGCATATTATGATTATGAGTCATAACGACAAAGGCTAAGTGTACACGACTTGTATGTAAAAAATTCTTACCAACCACTTGCATGTGTTGTTGTTCTTAAGTTTATGAATTTGATTTTGAATTTGATTTCCAACACAGTTGACTGATGTGTGTCTAGCATAATTACTTTGTAGTTATAGTGCTCAGCTCTTTAATTTTTCAAAACTTCACGAAGAATAGTTATCATAACAATTAATGAACAAATATGATCACTATATGGTTCGTACCAGACATGTCGATACTGGCTGGCTGGATTCCTACCTTTAAAATAGTTGCTGCAAAGATTTTGCCATGTAGTTTTTTTAAGAGCTGTGCTGATATCGGAACATTTTAACTTAAAATAAATGGTTTTGACTTCGGTTGAATTTCTTCATATTATGGCCAAACACTACTGCTCATATCAGCTTGATGAATTGTATCTTGGCTGTAACTTTTTCATGCTTCCCTGGATTTCAAACACAACTTAGCATACATATTTAGCACATGCGGAACATGTAAATTAGGATCTTTTAACTGAAAGAACAGGCATACGTCACCATACGATGGTCCGCCTACATGGTCGAGTGGTTACTGACACCTCTCATAGATTGCGAGTAATGGGTACGAGGAGCCTTGCAACCAACCATGTCTCTTTACGTGAAAAAAAATGGCAGTTTTTTACGGAGGATAGGAGTCTAGTAATGGTTTCCTTCCAGCAAAATTGGTTAGGTAAACTGCCTGCCTGAAAAAATGACTGGAATAAGGTTCAAACGTGCATTAAACTCATACAACAACAACACCATGCAATGCCAGCTCTTGCTCGATAGTGTCATTAAAACGATTTATTATTATCAAGGTGACTAGCCCAGTTACGCTGTTTTCGATTTTTAAAAAAAGACTGTTAATTGTTTTGTTTTCAGATGGACCAGACACACTAAGTATAAGCGTCAAGTCGCCGTACACTGTAACAGAAGGTGATATGGCTGATGATATTACATGTTCTTCCGACTGTTACCCTGGCTGTAATTTTCGCTGGACAAATGTATCAAGTGGTTCAAGTATTGGTTCAAATTATATGCTGTCTCTGGAGACAGTGAACAGATACATGGTTGGCTCCTACAAATGTACAGCCAGTAATACAGCTCGCGAGTATAGAGTTTCAACAGATAATACTTTAAGCGTCATTGTGAGGCGTAAGTAATTCTTGTTCATCTTGTTATTATGTCACTTGATGTCCCTTGCCGTCTGTATGCCTGTCTTTCGCCTGTCTGTCTGTCCATTTTACCTTTTCTGCTCTTCATTTTCTAAACTCCGTGATAGATTTACACCAAACTTGGTGGGAAGCATCAGTATAAGTGTGCGTATTGGAATCTGGGGTAATTTGGTGATAGGTCAAGGTCACTGGCCTGAAACTTGAAAATGTTTCCCGCTCTTCATCTCCAAAACCCCTTGTTGGAATTTCAACAATCTTCATTGGAAGTATCAGGGTGCAGTTTAGTATGTCATTATTTGGGTCATATGGTTAACGTTCAAGGTCACAGATGGCCCGATATGTTAAATATTCTTCTGTCTCTTGCTGGAACTTCATCAAATTTGGAGGAAAGCATAATTATGAAATGCAGTTGTGGATAATACGATTTAGGCTTATATCGTCACAGGTGCCAGAAATGTGTCGAAAATATGTTCAGCTCTTCATCTCTAAAAGCCTTTATTTGATGCTCATATGATTAAATAGCAGGGTAACAGGGACCTGAGAATTGAAATATGATTCTCAAATAATTTACATCTCATTCAGATGTACATATTAAATTTCTTGCATATCGGATCGGCATTTCAGGCTGGAAAAATCGGTCTGGCATTCCTCCTGTGCCCGATGACTTTCGTGAATTATTTGTGACGTAACGTTATAAACATTGTGACGTCACTGTACCAAACATAACGTCTGAATATCGTTTGTTTAATATCATAATGCATCATTTTTATAAGTTTGCATTCAGAAATCTACTTTAAAGTGCAAGACGGTATGCAAGAAAAAGTTTCTTTCATGAGACATTTGGTTCAGATGGAAATATCCGTCACCTCAGGTAAATGTTTTGGGGGAACTCAGCAGAGCCTCGTTCCCGCCAAAACAGTAACCATATGTGACGGATATTTCAATCAGAACCGCATGGCTCATGACAGAAACTATTAGTCTTGCAAGAATAATATAATGTGATCGTGCACTGAAGTAGAGGACCTGCTTGAAATTTTAAACTCGAGGCTATGCTTGTTCATTCTGTTTTGGAAAAATTTGTTTAAATTAATTATTACACTACCTGTGTTCTTATTTTATGCTCACGCTTTTCGAAAAATGATGGAAGGGTGAAATAAAGTGTTACCTCTGTCCGTCCGTCAGTGAAAATGGTGGTTTGAGATCAATACTTGGTTGCATGTATTTCATTAGGTTTTACCTGTGGTAAAAATTACTGTTATAATCATAAAACACAGGTCAAGTTCGAATTCGGTTATAATCACCGAATTATCACAGGAGTTATGGCCCCTTTTCGACTTAAATTTCAGCAGAATGCTGGGTTTCGATCAATAATTTTGTAAAGGTTTCATGGAATTAATTCTAATATTACATGTTACAGGTTTATGATAATAAAATACAGGTCGATGTCGATTAAGATGACAATCCACACATTAATTTTTACCTAGATTCCAGCAAATGGTGGTTTCTAATCAGTTACATTTGAAGGGTTGCATGGATTGAATTGAGATTTTAAATGTTGGTTTATGATTATAAAATACAGGTCAAGATCGATTTTGGTTACAATCTTTGAATTGTTACAGGGGTAATGTTCCCTTTTTTACTTCAACTTCACCAAATTGTGGTTTCTGATCATTATCTCATAAAAGGTTGAATTGATTTCAATCATATTTTCTACGACTGTAACAAGACAACTACATGAAAATGGACTCAGTTTAAAGGTCATGTGCATTTAAGTGCATGATTGTGTTTTTTAAAAGTCTAAGCGGGGACATCCGTGCCCTTTGGACACATTTCTAGTACAGCTGTATTATTCACAGATGCTCCAGATGTACGTGCAGATATTTCTGCAAGCAATCTAACAGAAGGAGCGAACGTTTCATTGTTCTGTATTGGCTACGGTTTTCCGTCTGACTACACGAATACAGGATTGACACAAACAGTAAATAGTGTTGTAATTCCAAACAACAATACAGCTTTGAAAGGAACACCACGCTATAGCTCAATGCATTTCAAACCACTTCATTTCCATGACACCGGTAGATACACGTGTACATTGAATAATAATGTCAGAAATACTGCTGGTATTTTAGACCAGACAGGTTCAGTTGATGTAACTGTGAAAGGTGAGAGCTTAAACTTTACGGTATTACAGTTTAATTACAAATGCTTTTTACATTTTAATTAAAATTGCTTTGCTTTAATAAGACCAGTCTTCGGACTGGTATAAAACAGTGTTATAACTGACTTTGTTTCATGCTTGGTACCGTTTTATTAAAAGATGTTTACGGAACGTATGGAGCTCGATATAAGAGTTTGTACTTTGATTCTCAAATTTATTATGTTATTTCATTGAAAACATTCTTATTTACGAACAATAACATCTGTTTTTACCTAGAAATAAGTTTCTTTAACATAAGATAGAATTTACGTACATTCCCGACAGAGAAGTCGTGTGACACTGTTTTCCGCCGTTGACTAAAGGACTCGCGGAATGTCGTTGCTGAGCACTGCAACAAGTTGGTAAATAGCGATGCCCTTAATAAGTTAATCGCATGAAATTAGTAACATTTCTTTACATTATTTTGATACAGTACATGTACTTTTATGCCTTGTGATCGTTATAAAGTAGTGACGGTTGTATTTATATGCCGTTGCTGAGCACTGTCAACAGTTGATAAATAGCGCTGCCATTAATAGGCTACATATAAAAACGTATTTGTATCTACGCATCCTTTTGGACGAAGAAAATGTGTTGATCACCTTTTTAGAGCCAATTTAGTTTTTTTTGTAGGCCACTTTTCCACTGCCAATGCTAGTCGGTAAAACTCGGATCATTTTCATGCAGTTGTCTATCAATACATCACAAGGTTAGCTTTTAAAAAAGCTAGAAAGCGGCTAGTGATCTGGAAATGGAAGAAATAATGAATGGAAGATAAATGATTGTATCAGAATAAATATGTAAATATAAACGTGATTTGTTATCATACATATGAGTACTTGTGTAGAAGTAAAACACAGTCATGTAATTGTGCTTTGAAAAAGAGAAAATAACACTAAAATACCACCTCAATGTCTTCCGTATTTGTATTTTATAAGAACAAAATCATTGGATATGACTGAAATTCAAATCAAGAAAATGTAGCAATGTATACTCTTATATAGACGAAGCGAGGCCGATTAATTCATGATGTTCCATTCCATGTCATTGAATACTTTGTGTTAATTCATAATGTTGGTAAATAAGGACAACATATCTTGTTTGTAAGACCTGTCAGTTTAAATTAACAAATCGGCGTTCATCTTTGGTGTCGGGCTTTCGCTTTGCATAAAACGACGCTGGAAGCCATGTGTTCTTGTTTTCGGAGATGTTTTCAGTTTTAGGTGTTTGTCATAGTAATATGCTATCGTAATACTAACAAACCGGCA